>ML293447.1:0-31195 GCA_005239495.1 Nicotiana undulata | reverse complement strand
AGTTCCTCGGCCAGATTCCTGATGAGCTTGTCCTTCTCGTCAGACTCATAGGTATGCGGTGTGTCATGAGCTACGGTTTCCACATAAATAGGGTTTTCATAATCCTGGAAGTGGTCTCTCGTCTGATCTTGGGGAGGTGGAGTGTTGTAGTGACATGGGTTGCGTGGTGCTGGTGGAACGGGATCTTTGGGGTGATTGGGTTGTTTTGGGACGTTTTGGGGTAAAGTGGGGTTTAGAGTATTTGGGAAGTGAACGACTGGAACGTTGAGGGAGAATGATAAGTGGGCCAAATTCTTGACTTGGTCAAGTTCCTCTTGGAACTTTAGCAGCTTCTTCTCTAGTGGATACATACCCTCGTGCAGAACCTGAATAACCTGACAATCAGTGATCTCAACTTGTTCATCCTTGTTGTCTTTTCTAGTACCGCTTGCATCTGCCATCTTAGTTTTACCCTTGCTTTTCCCTTTGGGAGGACTGGGAGGAGGAGTAGGAGAAGGGCCCTTTAATCTGGTGCAATAAGCTGTTGATGCCAGAGTGCACGAACTAATCTTTGGGGAAGGGGAATAACTAACAAAAAGGCAGTGAAGTCTGTGAAGATATAAAGAATATTGCGGTAATTTAAACACATAATGCAAAAATGTAAAACGCATCCTAAGTTTGGGAACCTCTTTATGCTCGAGGTAGGCCTAGCGACAAATTAATTCGGAGAACTTAAATACTAAATGCCTCATTTTATTGATGATAAAATAGACAAATCCAACTTGACTCTAAAAATATGAAAAATGCAAAATGTCATTAATGGCCAATGGCCTTATTACATCAAAAGCAAAGTAAAGACAAATACTATCTATTTGGTCTCAGAAGGACCTTCCCAGACTCGGAACCTCTACTTGCTTTGATCAACATTCCCATCTCGCGGAGTCCCAGTAGCAAGTAGGTCTTGGCTAGAATTCCTACTTCAGTTTCCTCGGTATTTTGACAAGTCTCGATTCTCCTAAGGAACTTTTCCTCCAAGTCAACTATGCCTTGTTCCAAGTGTGCTATCCTCTGGGTGGAAGTGATGGCCATGTCCTTCCATTCCTCGATCAGCTTTTTGTTGGCTATGTGGATTTTGTGATGATCTTCTTCATAGTCACGGAGCCTTTTGCACAGCTAGTAGAACCTAGTTGTTTCCTCGACTTTCTCGTCTATGACNATCCTTCTCCAACCAGATCCTGCAGTGCCACAATTGCTGAGCTTGACATTTGTGAGGGCTATCGTCATCTTGGAAGTCCGCCCTGAGATGACTTATTTTCTCGACCCTTGGAACGACTTGTTTCCTCCCCGTCTTCCTCATGACGCGAATCGGGACGTAAATGGTATTGTTCCTCTAAGACCAATCAATATCAGGAACAGGGTGTCTCTAGTCCGAATGATGAATTCGTCAGTCGGGAACCACTCGAACATCCATTGGATTTGATCCTCGGTCAGATCTCCCAATAACTCAATCCATCCCTTGGCATTCTCTGGCTGTGCAAACATGTCGGGGATGTAGCTCATACACTTTGGATGATGGAAAGCAATATGATCATCCCAAATTCTCCTATGTATATCTTGACGGTAGCCACCCCTTTGTAAATGCTCGGTGAGCCAAAGCTGAAGTAGCAGGTTGCAACCCTCAAAATGTTTCGCTCCTCGTTGACAATTCTCCAAAGCTCGATATATGTCAGCAACAATCATGGGTACAATGCTGAAATCTTGTCCGTCGATCCCTTCCATCAGAGTCTTGGTAACCATAGCCAATCTGGTGTGGATTCTCCCCTTCTTTGTCGGGAAGACCATCAATCCTAAAAATCACCCGGCGGTGAATGTGTCCTAGAGAGGTGAGGGCGAACTCTTCCAGATATGTGCGGTAAGACTGACTACGACCATACCTCTCGTACAAATAGTCAAAAGGGATGTACGAGTCTTCCAAGCAGACTAAATCCGGATTCTTCTTGAGTCCCATCATTTTGAGAAAACCCCGGCTTATTCGGTTTTCAGACATTAATAACCCTTGAGACTCCCAAGACAAACCAGTTAAACCCCCTATCTCCTCCAGCAGCGGTGTCATCCCATTTTTCCCAAATCGAAAAACCGACCGATCACAATCCCAGAATAAGGTGGCAGCCTCTATCATCATGTTATTAGGCTGAATGTCCAAAAGAGAGGGCAAGTTGCCCAGGTGTTTTCTGACTGCTATTTTGTCGCTTGAATGCAAGTCTTCCCACCAATTCAGAAGTTTTGGGTGGATGTTGGTGACCATGCCGAATCTGGGGACCTCGTGCCTCATCTCTGCAAAATAAACAGGTTAGGCCCTTACCCCCACCGGACTCGACTATTTAATATCAATAATTAGCAATGAGCATTTAAGTTCTCCAAATAAATGCACAGAACGTGAAGGCATCCTTTGGGTTCCAGGGAAACCGAATGGACTTTGGACAAGGTTATCTTAAAAGCTATTGTGCGGACAACACGTTAGCCTGGCTAGGCTTGACCATGATGCATGCAACATACAATAGAGTAAGGTTTCTATTGGGGTTTTAGACTGGTACCCTTGAGCGGGCAACTCAAGGGGGAAGGCACGGAATTGTCGACTGCACTACAGATCGACTAGTTTTACCGCAAATACGCCTTTCCGAATTTAGGGGGTAGTAATATTGAAATAGCGCAACCACTCATTGTAAGCGTTTCTATAGGATTGGTGTGGCACGAGTGGAATATGAATGCGGAGCATGATATGTAGTAATAAGCATTAAAACAGATGAGCATGTATTTTCACGTTGAGGAAAACAGTAAAGAAAGGAAATGCAACAGTTATAATGGAAAGCGGTTACAAAGAAGACATGAAGATATGTCAGTTACGCTCAGGTGAAATAAATACCTGTAAAAGTAAACAATTAACGGCATGTAACGGAGAATAGGAAAACGCATAAGCATTTAAATGCAAATTAAAGGTCCAAATTTACAAAGCAAATTGTAATGGTATAAGCCTAGGGAAGATCCCCAACAGAGTTGCCATGTTGTCGCGCCCCCTTTTTCTAGCACATGGGTTAGGTACGGAGAGATTGGGTTTATGACATTCTGGACAACTCCTTAAAGGAAGAGGTTTAAGGAAGAGTCGCCACCTAACGATTTTTATGGTGCGTTAGGGCACCTAGAGTTGATAACTCATGAACTAGTTTGCGTTACCAGAGATTGGGTAAGAGCTTGAAATTATCCCAAGGGGAAGGTATTAGGCACCCCTCAAGATCCACACATGTGGGTCCCAACCAATAAGTTTTGTGAATTTGGACGATGAGCAAGTAACAAGTAAGGTTCATAAAAGAGAGGATTTAAAACAAGTATGAAAATCTTTGAAAGTTTTAAAATAACATTGGAATAAACATTTGAAAAAGAATTGTGCTAGGTTTCAAGTAATACGGATCACTTCAATGCAATACCCGATATGTCACACCTCGAAGAGGCGGCTACACGTGGTATTAGCGCACCAGTCATCATATTTGTATTCTACCCTTCCCACCCCGTAAAGGTTATTTAAAGCGCATGTGTTGGTCACGGATGTTTATTGCGTGCTATTACCCGTCCCATCCTATAAGTTCTGGAGGGTGTTTTAGGACTACTAATCTTACAAGGCAGGAACTAGGCTGAACCCTTAGGTTTAAAGGTAAAAATACTAAGCGACATACAAAAACAAGTAGAACTGCACATATGGGGGAACATATAAAGGCAAAGAAAGGCTCACATATCCCTCCACACATAGACATGTAAATGGCACGTCTCAAACATGATTAAAGTCTCGAGACAAGAGTTCAAAAATAGGAAGTTTAATAAAATAGTAGGAGTCTGGGTTAGAAAACTAAAATTAAAACTGATAATTGATTTCAAAATATACAGTAGATAAAGGCATCAGTAAAACTTAGAAATAGGCAGGGATTAAAAGCTTTCAGTAAACATAGATGAAAGTTATTAAAGCATGGGTTTGAAATGATTTTAAAGGATAAGTGAATAAGATACAGTGACTCAACATAGAGTAATAGCTATTGGTTTTCAAAGAACTGTAGCAAAGGAAGTAGTAAAATGGTATTAAAATATAGTGATTTGAAAGACATACAAAACAAGGATTCGAAATGGCACGATTTTAAGCATAATGAGGCATTTTGAAAACCCAGTAGTTTGAAGGCATAATAGAGCAGGAGTCAGTAAAACTCAGTAAAAGAAAAGATGCATAACTTTGAGACTGTTTAAGATAGAGAAGGAGTTTTAATAAAAGTAAATGAACTTCAGTGAAATAGAACAGGAGCGGGAGCAGCAGGGTTCAAAAATGTTTAAAGGAAGTGATTAAACTAGAAGAACATGATTGATTAGATTTTAATACGTATTAGGCCTAAGGTTTGCCTAGGCGTTGTATATATTTCCTACCTATTTTAAAAGAGTGAACAAGCAGATTTGGATTCTGATTTTAATAAACGCATGTCTACAGGAAATTGTTTAAAATAGGTTAACAAATTTTATGGGAGTATTAAACCATGTTAACTAGGCGTTCAGATTCTAAAAAACAAAAATTCTTAAGGGCGGGATATCTAATGCACAAAGTATCAGCTTAAGACATGGTTTCTATATGTCATGTTTATGAAATGCATGAGCAATACGTTATGATAGTCTTTGTTACTCATTAGGTTATACTAGGCGTGAATATAATAGATATGTTAAAATGAAGACCCTAAACATGATTTTTAATGTATGGTATGCATATCCTAGGCATGATACTATTGCGCACATAAAAGATAAAGCCTAAGTCATGATTTCTACCCATACTACACTAAACATGCATAATTCCATCCCACATTCACTATCCAGCCCCAATAGTTTATTTACAAATTGTTACAGACCATAGCAAATGAATTACAGTAATTGCAAAGAGAAAAATAAGAAGTTATTCTATAGAGAGACTTCAAACAGGCCCAACCTTCCAGCCTCACCCCTTTTGAGCCTCACAGCCTTACATATCCTGGGTGCGAAAAAACTCCCAAAGGTTCTTGTGACGGCCCTGGCCAATACCAGCACCCAGTAATTGCCAAAGTTGAAATAGGTGTAGTGTGGAATTACCTGCCTCAGTGTGTCAAAGTTCAGAGGGAACTCAAGGTCCCTAAGCAATGCTCACACTGTGGAGGTGGATCCTAGAGGTCTAAGAATAATGTGAAGTGCAAGAAATAGTAGTTAAAGAGAGTTAAGTTTGGAAAGAATTTTGAAATAACATGACTTTAGAGAATAATAGAAAGATCCTTTATGTAAAATTAGTTTGAAAAGGAGACAGTAGATGGTCATAAATCAGTAAGTATGCAGAATTCAAGAAAAAGCAAACACAAATAGGGGAAAGGGAACGAGTAGATCACATAATGCTAAGGAGATACAAAGACTTATGAAAGCTCATTGAAGCATGACTACCCAAAATCAGAAGATTCATGGGATTAAGAAATGGTCAAGCTTAGACATAATACTAGACAGTAACATGAACAATTATAACAGGTAAGAAAAACAACAGCTAGAAGCAGGTAGATCAAGAAGAGCATACAAAGTGCAAGAGATCAGGGGAATGAGGAAGTGGTAAAGTATACACATGACAGTATATAGCAATAGAATACAGGCATAGCAAGTGGAAGTTAGGAATAGGCAACAGTCATATTACAAATTTAGCAGGTAAGTTAGAAGAGACCAGACATGGAAAAGCACTAAAACAAAGATTCAATTGCATGTTGAGCAGTAGAAGCATAAATAGAAGAAAATCAGGAAGATAATGAACTGAAACAATAATAATAAACACATTGATTGGAGACTTGAAGGTTAATTAGGACATACCAGTAAGAGGGAAAAAGTAGAAGAGAGCAAAGTGATAGCACTATTAGCCTTGGCTTATAGGCGGCTAATAATAGGCAAGAATAGAGAGCAGCAAATAGAGCCAAAGAGCTACAGCAAGAATGAGCACACAAGAACAGTGTGGATGTCTGTGTGTGCTTGTGTAATCAAGAGAGTCTGTTTAGTGTGTTTCTCTGTCTATAAAGAGAGAAGACATGGTGTATATATAGTTTAATAAAATGAGTAGTCACATAGGCAAAGAATGGAAATACAATCAATTAGTGTCAATTAAGCCAACTGGGCTCCTTTAATTAAGGAGCCTAGTTCAAACGGTACAGTCAAGGTAAATAAGGAAAGGAAATTAGTTCAATAAGACTAATTAGGGCAAAGAGAACACATAGTGCATAAACAAGGCCAAATACATAGTGTAATTAAGGGAAATCGAACCAACCGTATATTTATAGAGTAAAATAGGGCATTTGTTTGAAAATCACTCAAGAGGATCTCGGATTCCATTGTAATCACAGGGAATCCCATGTAATTAAGGAAGGCATCACGTAAATATAGAAATAATTCAAAACTGGTACATAATTACAGGGAGAATATATGGGACCGTGTATTTAAGGAAAACATTGCAAGCATAGGGTTTTCACAAAAGATCAATATAAAACAAGTAAGCAACCAGTGGAAATCATCAAGCATTTGAATAACAGTCATGTGATTAAACAGGAAGAGGTACTCATAGGATAGCAGGAATTGATGGTCGAAACAATGAATCAAAGCAGGAACACACAAATGCATAGTCGAGTAGTAAAGAACAACCCAGAACACTTAGGGTTTCATCAATAATGGTTTGAATAACATAAAATTAGGAGATAATAGCTTAAAATATAGTAGAGATGTTTTAAAATCATAGCAAAACCGTTCTGAGAACAGGGTCGAGAAACCCTAGTTTTAAATAGGAGGCAAAGATGCTTAAAACTGGAACGTTTGTAAAGATTGAGTAAAGAATGGTTTAAAACATGAAGGAGTGAGTCAAAATCGTTAAAATACAGAGGCTTTTAAAAAGGTTTAGGTCGAAGTTAGGGTTTCATAAGAAACCAGAGAAAATAGGGATAACCTGGCTGTGAAACTCGGGAACCATGGTGATTAGAACACCATCGAGTCAAAACCCATCGGAGAAAGGCCGGAAACAACCCAGGCAGAGCTTCCAGTGGTGGTCCGGCATGGCTGGAACCCATGGAGGTCTTAGGGACTGAGAATATCGGAGAGATGAGGCTTCATAGTGGGCGGTGGTCGAAGGAGGTGAGCCTGGAAGTGGCCGGAGATGAAGGCCATCGGAGAAGACGAAGAACCAGAAGGTTCTAGATAGAAGGGGGAGAGGAAGAGACCAGAAGAGAGAGAGAGAGAGACGAGGGAGGGAGTAGGTAGGGGTTTAATTATGGTAACATTGATCTGGACCGTTGTTCTCATTTGATCAACGGTTTAGATCAAGTGTGGGGTTGGGCCGGGTAAATTTGAGACTGGGCTGGGTCGTTTAATTGGGGTCTGGGGTTGGGTTTAATTCAGGCTAGGTTTTTAAAAAACGTGGCTAGATGTTAAATACCAAATAAAATAGGATAATTAATTAATTAAAATAGCTAATAATTGTATAAAAATGATATTAAGTTTAAATAGGTAAAATTACAATAATTAAACAATATTAAAAATTTAAGAAACATAAATTCGAATTTTAAAAGGTATAAAATGTCTAATTAGGCCACAATTGCAAAACGATTGTAATTGCAATAAAATAAGACCCAACTGGCCAATTTATGAAATAATTGGATTTAAAAAAAATAAAAAATGATTATAAATGACATGCTGAACTGGAAAATATTTTGAAATTATTTAGAGCACCATTTATGAATTATAAAATATGAAATATTAGGTAAATGGGGAAATAATTCAGATAAAAATATGGAAAAATTAGGAAAAATACTCATTATTGCAAAGAGCAATTTTGAAAGCTTATATACAAGTTTGAAAATATTTTGAGGAAAAATTGGGTATCAACATAAATAATCCTGGGGATCCTCTGATGGTGCACCAACAAATGTAGTAGTAAATAATAACTCATCCAGTCTCCATAGAGCATCTGCTGACATAGTTGCACCCTCGGCTGTCGGTGCCACAATACCCGGCTGAGCTACTCCAGCCGTCTGAGGTGCTGGAGCCTGAAACTGAGTGGCAAACTGCTCTAGGGTGTGGATGACAGGAGTCTGGGTCCCTCCCCCAGCCTTAGAACCAGCTGGTGCAGTAGGAAGAAAACGGCCTGAGCCACACTCTCCATAAGTCCCACCAAGCGGACTAGAGCTTCCTGAAGCACTGGGGTTGCAATGAACCCCTCCGGGACCTGAGCTGGTCCAACTGGGACTGTCTGAGTAGGAACCTCACCGCAAAGTCTACTTGTGGGTCCTCTAATGGGGCTGCTGCTCTGGGCAGAACCCTGGCCCTGCCTCGGCCTCTGGCACGGCCACGGCCTCGGCCCCTCGTAGGAGCTACAATAGGAGGATCAGGCTGCTGGTCGGTCGATGAGGAAGACCGCGTCCTTGCCATCTGCGAGAGAGTAGAATAGAGACTCAATTAGTATTTAGAATTCGAATGGCACGGCTGAGAGTGAAAGATATGAAGTTATTCCTAACTTTGCAGCCTCTTGGGGATAAGTACAGACGTCTCCGTACCGATCCCTCAGACTCTACCAAGTTCTTCCGTGAGACCTAAGCAACCTAGGACTCTGATACCAACTTGTCACGACCCAAAATCCCACCTTCAGGCCGTGATGGCGCCTAACATTGAACCCGCTAGACAAGCCAACGTTTGAACCAAATAAGCTCGTTAACAACTAAAATAAACAAGATAACTAAGGCATCGATGGTCAACAATATGAAGGTTAACTAAATTCAAAATAATATAGCAACTTCGTAATAAGACCCATATACATATCCCAGAACTTGGTGTCACATACTCACGAACTGTCTATGAGATTACTGAATACAATGGTCTGAAAATAAGTACATATGACTGTCTTTGAAACTATAAAATAAGACAAAACTGAAAGAGAAGGGTAGAAGGTGACGCCAAGGCCCACAAACGTCTGCGGGTCTACCTCGAGGTCTCCTGAATGAACTAGTGGAATGCTCCCTCCGTTAGTGCCCATCGGGTCCGGCTGCATAGTCTACACAACATAAAGAAGTGTAGGTGTAGCATCAGTACAACCGACCCCATGTACTGAGTAAGTGTCGAGCCTAACCTCGGCGAAGTAGTGAAGAGGCTAGGACCGACAACAATATACATACTTGTGCAATTTTCTATAATAACAGGAAAATATCAATGGAAATAAACAAGTATAAACAGATACGGGGAGAGTCATGCCGGGGATAGGAGGGGCAACATATACTAGCATAGTGGAACAGGGTAACAACTGAAATGTAACAGTAAAACCAGGAATTTAACACCTCAGAACAGATAATGAATAACACAAGGCACGACATGTCCCCTCGTGCATCACCTCACAAATCACTCGGCACGGAATGTCCCCTCGTGCATCAAATAATAACACCTCGATACGGCATGCCCCCTCGTGCAATAAACAATAAACAATCAGCACGGCATGTCCCCTCGTGCGATAAATACTAAACAATCAGCACGGCATGTCCCTTCGTGCGATAAATAATAAACAATCAACACGACATGTCCACTTGTGCGATAAATAATAAACAATCAACACGGCATGTCCCCTCGTGTGATAAATAATAAACAATCAGCAATATAATGTGCAAACTAACAATAAGAAATCTCAAGTGTACAGAAATACTCAATAAAATTCTATCGTCCCGGCAAAGGACTCAGCTATAACCAAACTCGCTCAGAAATGTAATTTCAACAGTAAGAGCCTCAACTGAAAAATTAATCAATAATTTCCACGCCATGAAACAACATCAGTGTATCACTTCTAATCGCCGAGTATTCATAGTACAGAGAATATCAAGAACACGGTACAATTCATCACAATTGACTCACGGGCATGCTTGACCGCAACATATAGGTACTTGTCACCTCACCTATACGTTGGACATGAATTACACATAGCAAATAAGACTCTATACCTAATTCCTCAAGCTTAGGTTAGGCCAAACACTTACCTCGGCTCCAAAGTGCAAGTGAAGCCTCAATCATAGCCTTTCCTCTCGAATCCAACTCCGAATCGAGAATATCTAGACATAATTGATTTATTAACATCAATAATTACTGAATAAACCAATTCCAAAGCCTAATTATACATTTTCTATTATTCTTCCAAAAATACTTAAATTCGACCCCGGGCCCGCACACTCGAATCCCGAAAATTCTCAAAGGAATCACTCACCCATAGCCTAAGGATCATAAATATGAAGGTTCTACTTGAATTCATAACATTAGACGGACAATACGCGAATTTCTTAAGAACCCTAAATTTACTACCCAATTCTTGATTTTTCCATTATTTTAGTAGGTAATCCCATTAACTATTCATGCATGAAACTAGTATTAAGAAGGAATTAAGTTACCTTAACAGTAGCTAGGTCGTGGTGTGTCCTTCCCAAGCTCACAAGTTTCTAATGGGGTTTTTGGTATGAAGGGAATGAAGGACTCTCGAGTTTTTGGCATTTAAGACAGTCTGGCCTACAGGGGTTCCGCACCTGCGGCCTTGGGACCGCACCTGCGGTCCCGCACCGGCGAGAAAAAGGTCGCACCTGTGGAAAAATGGCAAGGCAGGCTGGGGTCGCACCTGCGGAGCTGGACACCACACCTGCGGTTCCGCTCCTGCGGAAAAGGAACCGCACCTGCGAGGCTGGGATTGCAGGAGCGGTCCCGCACCTGCTGCTGGGCAACCGCACCTGCGGTCACACCAGCAACAGCTGCACCAGCAAATGTTCTAGCTGGTTTTTAGCCCTGTTGGGTGTTCGGAAGGCACCTGGGACCACCCGAGCCTTCGTCCAAATATACCAACAAGTCCAAAATCATAATACTGACTCGCTCGAGCCTTCGGAACACCCAAAAAAATGCTAAATCTCAAAATCACATCCCGAAACCCCTAAAATCCTAACTTAAGAAACTTCAAGTTCTTGATTCTATAACAATGCGCCGGACCGACCTACAACTCGGAATGACATCAAATTTTGCAGAAAAGTCATAAATGACATAACATGCCTATTCCCGGTCTCAGAATCACATTCGGACCTCGATAACAAAAAATCACGCATCAAACCAAATCTCAAATTTAAGGAATTTCCTTATAACTTCATTAACTCTCAATTTCCCATTTTTGATCTGAAACACGTCAAATCAAGTCCGTTACTTACCAAATTTCACAGATAACTCAAATGACACATATTGAACCCGTTCCGGGCTCCGGTACCATAATACGGGCCCGAAAACATAGGTTTCACATCGAGTTCATTTTCATAAGCCTTTATTATTTTCAGAAAACAATTTTCTTTAAAAATTCATTTCTCGGAATTGGGTCCTCGGAATTCGATTCCGGGCATACGCCCAAGTCCCATATTTTCCTACGAACCCTTCGGGACCGTCAAACCACGGGTCTGGGTCCGTTTACCAAAAACCACCAAAGTCAACTTTATTCAATTAATTATCATAATTTCAATTCTTTATCAAGTTTCCACATGAAGGCTTTCTGGCCACGCGCCCAGGCTGGGCACGTACATCGAGGTGAGATTAACGGAGGCTTTCAGGGCCTCGAAAAATAGTCATAATCAAATTTACATAGGATGACCTTTTGGGGTCATCACAACCAATACCATTATTTTTTTAGCACGGAGTCCGATCACGACCCGATGCGCTAGGCCGTCTCATCTGAGACATCAACCAAAATCACAATTTCAATTACATTTTCAAGCACAATCACCACCATGTGTGCGGCATGGCGTCTGATCACCACCCGATCGGCTAGGCCATCTCACCACAATGTCGTGTGGATCGACATCATTCCTTTCTATCAATCTTCTTATCCCAATTAAGGGGAACAATTTTATCACATCAATCTCATACTAAATAAGGGGAATAATTACAATCCACTACTACGCCGGCATGTGTAGTTTTGGGGTTAGGTTATTTCAACCTACCCTTTCTCGGTGACTATCGATACTCCCTAAAATATTCTTTATTTGCTTACAAAGGAAACAACAATACAAATTCATTTACCTCATAACCTTTCATATCGTATATAGCCTCATTGGCACTTTAAACATCATTATTTCATTGGCTCTCTTGGCCATACATATGATTCTTCATTCATGGAACAATGGTCGTATTTCATATTCCACACTTTCATTTCTTCCCTTTCATGGATCATCATCATAAATATCCACGAATAGAATATTTATGAAACAACAATTTTAGGTTCATTAGTAATGAAGGTTTTAAACATAATGGATTTCTTTCCAAGAAATGGAGTAAAATGATTGGCAATCGAAGCACAAGTTAAAATCATAAACAAGTAACACATTTTATTCTTGAAATACTTTTCCCCAAAAGGGCAATACACAATCCCAGCTCACGAATATGTAAGAACGCAAAACACATCGAAACAACTTACAAAGAATAGCATTAGTTATAAGCCACATATGGGCATCACTTGAGTTCATACGCATTTAGGCAATTCTATTTTCGAAGTCAATTTTGGAATAGTGGAATCAAAGCTCATTTCAGAATCTTTCTCATATCATTTCTTTTCATTGGCACCATTGGCCACAACTATAACTTTCACTCTTGGCACATTGGCCACACTTTATATCCCCAATTCACTTATTTCAATCTTAATAGATTATCAACAATAATATATTTCCAATCAAGACTTTAGGTACACTTATGTGCAATTAAGAGTCTTAAGCATATTGAGTTTTTCCCACACAATTTGGCTAAGCTTTCATTTAAAACACGACTCGAATTCTCGAGAACATGAGAATAAGGAACTTGAAGCAACCATACTTGAAACATACGGGAACATCATGGAATTCAATTTTAAGAGAGTAGTTTTGCCAACATACCTCGATTGGAGCTTTCCTTTAGTTACTATAACGTTTCGAAAATACTAGAAATCCCAATCTATTTTGAGACATTACAAAATTGAACACAAATTAGGAAGATATTCATGGTTTCAGCTCATTTGATCATTTTATCAAACACTAGGTGTGAAAAATTTGACTACAAGGCTTCCTTTCTTCCCAACCCAATCTTTTCTTAATTGAGCTAACCAATCCTTCCACAAACCTTATTGGTACATTCATGTATAAACAATACTCTTACACCCATGAATCATACTCACAATAAATCATCTTCTACCAAAATTCGAAACTGAAAACTAGGGTATGGAACCTTACCTCATAGATGAAGAACATGCGAAGTTTTTTGTTGGGTTTCAAGGCTTGTGCAAGATTGGATGATTAGAATGTTAGGTTTCCTCCTTCTCTCTCTTAAATATTCTTAACTCTGTCTAATACCATTAGATAATCGCCCAAAAATAAGCCCCATGTCACGACCCAAATTCCTATTCAGGTCGTGATGGCGCCCAACGCCGGAGTCAGGCAAGCCAACACCAGTTACTAACAAAATTTCTTAAATTAAATGAGATGTTCAAATACTTACCCAGTTTTAAATTAAGAAGTCCTTTAATAAAAGTGAGGAAGTGAAGCCGGTTGATTTAAATTAACTCAAAAATCGTTACCAGCATAAAACAGAGTAGTATAATACTAGCAAATCAACTACGTGTGCCAAGACCTAGTGTCACAAGTCCACAAGCGACTAGTGGAATATACAAATAGACAAAATAAATGTACAACTGTCTGAAAGGGGTAGACAGAAATATCCAAAAGTAATAGAAACTCCACAGTCCTGCTGAGGAACGCCAGGGATAAGCAGCTCACCATGTAGTCAAATCCCGGTAGTACTCTAGCGACGAACACCCGAATGGTGACCAGGTGCGACAACCTCAGAACCTGTACAATTAAGTACAGAAGTGTAGCATGAGTACATATAAGCAAATATGTACCTAGTGGGTATCCCGTCTAAACTCGAAGAAGTAGTGATGAGAGGTAGACGTATTACTCACTAGGGTCGTTATCGATAATATGATTTAATGAATCTAGATAGGAATAACATTTATGGAAAGCAAGTAGACATGGAGCATCATTATATAAAGATAACGATCTACCAGCAAGGGCCAAGTAACAATATTTAATAAAAATCACAAGTTTCTTTCCCCACAGAACAATTAAATTGGTAAGAATAATAATAAAACTCTCAATCAAGCACATAGCATATAATATGTCGAGGCATACTCAAAGTATGGAAATTCCCCTACTTATGTAGTAAATTCACAAATTCTTGAAGAAATCCCAAAATGCACCCCCGGGCCCACATGCTCGGATTCCGGAAATGCTCGAAGATAACACTCACCCATAGCCTAAGGGTCATTAATATATAATTTTTATATGATTTCATGGTAGAAAAGTGGTGAAATTCCCTAAAGTTCATCAACCCTAGCTTTTCACTCTAACCCCTTTGATTTCCACTAATTACATGTTAATCTACCTAGGTTTTGGTGTAATAATCTAACATTTAAATAGAATTTACTTACCTCTTAGTAGCTAGGCCGAATACCCTCTTGAAAGCTCTCAGAATCGCCAATAGAGGAGAAGAAATGGTGAAAAATGGCCAAATCCCGTATTAAATGAGATCACTGCCTCCAGTGATCTCGCACCTGCGGCTCGAGGACCGCACCTGCGGTCTCGCACCTGCGGATGTTGCCTAGGAGGCCTGGGGCCGCACCTGCGGAGGGAGTCCCGCACCAGCGGGTCCGCGCCTGCGGAGGGAGGTCTGCACTTGCGGTTTGGACCAGCTCCCCTGGGGGTCACACCTGCGACCTGGGCAACCGCACCTGTGGTCACACTAGATCTGGTGCACCAGCAGCTGCTGGTTTTTGGCTCAGTTTGATGTCCGGAAGGCACCTGGGCCAACCCGAGACCCCGTGCAATTATACCAACAAGTCCTAAATCATAACACAGACTCGCTCGAGCCTTCGGAACACCCAAAACAATGCTAAATCTCAAAATTACCCCTCAGAACCCCTAGAATCAAACTTAGGAATTTCTAAGTTCTTGAATTCGGTTTCAATGCGCCGAACCGACCTATACCACTCGGAATGACACCAAATTTTTCAGGCAAGTCATGAATGACATAACGGAACTATTTGTGGTGTCGGAATTTCATTCGGACCTCGATAACATAAAATCACGTTTCAAACCAAATTTCAAACTTAAGGAAACTCTATTTTTCTATTTGGCATCGAAATGCTCCCGGGTCATCCAAAACCCATTCCGGACATACGTACAAGTCCGAAAGCATCATATGAAGCTACTGGAATCGTCGAAACACGATTCCGATGTCGTTTACTCAAAATGTTGACCGAAGTCAAACTTGGCTTTAAAAGCCAACCTTAAGGAACCAAGTGTTCCTATACTATTCCAAACACTTCCAAATCCCGAACCACCCGTCCCCGCAAGTCACAAATCACGATAAGCCGCTACAGAAAGTCTTATTTAAGGGAACGGGGTCCGAATACGCAAAACGACCGGTCGGGTCGTTACATTCTCCACCTCTTAAACAAACGTTCATCCTCGAACGGGTCTAGAATCATACCTGAACTGCTGAATAAGTGTGGATATATGCTTCGCATGTCCTCCTCGGACTCCCAAGTCGCCTCCTCGATCGGTTGGCCCCGCCACTGGACCTTTACAACAGAAATTTTCTTAGATCTCAACTGGTGGTCCTGTCTATCAACAACAGCAACTGGCTCTTCCTCGTAGCCCAACCTCTCATCCAAGTGAATAGTACTGAAATCAACAACGTAAGAGAAATCGGCGTGGTATCTCCGAAGCACGGATACATGGAATACCGGATGGACTCCCGATAAGCTGGGAGGTAAGGCAAGCTCATAAGCAACCTCTCCAACTCGCCTCAATACCTCGAAAGGACCTATGAACCTCGGGCTCAAATTGCCCTTCTTACCGAATCTCATAATACCCTTCATCGGCGAAACCTTCAGCAGAACCTTATCTCCTTCCATAAATGACACATCACGTGCCCTCTGATCCGCGTAACTCTTTTGTCTGGACTGTGCTGTGCAGAGCCTCTCCTGAATTAACTTCACCTTCTCTAAAGCATCTCTCACCAGGTCTACACCATATAACTTAGCCTCACCAGGCTCAAACCACCCGATAGGAGAACGACATCGCCGACCATATAAAGCCTCAAATGGAGCCATCTCGATGCTGGACTGATAACTATTATTGTAAGCAAACTCGGCCAAGGGCAAGAACTGGTCCCACTGGCCTCCTGAGTTCAACCTGAGTACCCATCTCTTTGTGCAATGCTCTCCAGAAGTGCGAGGTGAACTGAGGACCTCGATCTGATATAATGGACACCAGTACACCGTGCAACCGAACTATCTCTCGAATGTAGATCTGGGCTAGCCTCTCAGAAGTATAAGTAGTGTGGCCACATGAATGAAATGCGCCGATTTGGTCAACCTTCCGCAACGTCCGAGGCAACCCAACCACGAAGTCCATAGTAATGCGCTCCCACTTCCACTCAGGAATGGGCATCTGCTGAAGTAGGCCCCTGGCCTCTGGTGCTCATATTTAACATGTTGGCAATTAAGACACCTAGCAACATACTCCAGAATGTCCCTCTTCATCCGTCTCCACCAAAAATGCAGCTTCAAATCAAGATACATCTTCGTAGCACCAGGATGAACAGAATACCGCGACCTGTGTGCCTCCTCTAGAATCCTCTGCCTCAAGCCATCAACATTAGAAACACACAATCGACCCTGAAGTCCCAGAACACCATCCGCGCCAATAGTAACCTCCTTGGCACCACCCTGAACCACTGTCTCCCGTAGTTCTGCCAAACACGGATCATCGTACTGTCGAGCCTTGAGCTCTCCCAATAATGAAGACTGAGCAACCACATGATCTAGAACTCGACGAGGCTCTGAAAGATCTAATTTCACCAAGTGATTGGCCAAAGACTGAATGCCCAAGGCTAGAGGTCTCTCCTCTGCTGCAATATAGGCCAAGCTACCCATACTCTCCGCCTTCCTACTCAAAGCATCTGCTACTACATTCGCCTTGCCCGGATGATAGAGAATTGTGATTTCGTAATCCTTTAGTAACTCAAGCCACCTGCGCTGCCTCAAATTAAGATCCCTCTGCTTGAACAAGTGCTGCAAGCTGCAGTGGTCTGTATAAACCTCACAAGAAACCCCATATAAGTAATGCCTCCAAATCTTAAGAGCATGAACAATCGTCGTCAACTCCAAATCGTGCACAGGGTAATTCTTCTCATGAACCTTCAGCTGGCGCGAAGCATAAGTAATAACTCTCCCTTCCTGCATTAATACACACCCCAAGCCACGCGTGAAGCGTCGCAATACACCGTATACATCCCCGAACCGGAAGGCAATACGAGAACTGGTGCCGAAGTCAATGCAGTCTTGAGCTTCTGAAAGCTCGCCTCACACTCATCAGACCACCAAAATGGAGCATTCTTCTGAGTCAATCTAGTCAATGGGGCTGGAATGGATGAAAAGCCCTCCAAAAATCGCCGGTAGTAGCCTGCTAGACCCAAGAACTCCTGATCTCTATCGCTGAAGTAGGACGTGGCCAACTCTGAACTGCCTCAATCTTCTTAGGATCAACCTTGATACCCTCTCCAAATACCACATGTTCCAAGAATGCCACGAAATCCAACAAAAACTCACACTTGGAGAACTTAGCATATAGCTTCTGTTCTCGCAAGATTTGGAGCACAACTCTCAAATGCTGCTCGTGCTCTCCCAGGAAACGTGAGTAAATCAAAATGTCATCGATGAAGACGATGACAAAGGAATCAATATACGGCCTGAACACCCTGTTCATCAAGTCCATAAATGTTCCTGGGGCATTAGTCAAGCCAAAGGACATCACCAAGAACTCATAATGGCCATATCTCGTACGAAAAGCAGTCTTCGGAACATCCGAAGCCCGAATCTTCAGCTGATGATACCCCGGATCTCAGGTCAATTTTAGAAAATACCCTGGCACCCTGTAACTGGTCAAACAAATCATCGATGCGCCGCAATGGATACTTGTTCTTAATAGTTACGTTGTTCAACTGGCGGTAATCAATGCACATCCGCATAGACCCATCTTTCTTCTTTACAAATAGAACTGGAGCACCCCCACGACGATACATCGGCCTGATAAACCCCTTAGCCAACAACTCCTCAAGCTGCTCCTTCAACTCCTTCGGAGCCATACGGTACGGGGGAATAGAAATAAGCTGAGTGTCTGGAGCTACATCAATACAAAAATCGATATCTTGATCCGGAGACATGCCCGGAAGGTCTGAAGGAAAGACATCCGCAAACTCTCGAACAACTGGCACTCAATCAATCGTTGGAAACTCGGCGGTGGTGTCCCACACATAAGCAAGATATGCCAAACAACCCTTCTCGACCATATGTCGAGCCCTCAGGAAGGAAATAACTCTACTGGCTGCACTACTTGAGGAACCTCTCCATTCCAGCCTAGGCAACTCGGGCATGGCCAAAGAAACCGTCTTGGCATGGCAATCCAAGATGGAATGATGAGGAGATAGCCTATCCATGCCAAGGATGATCTCAAAATCAACCATGTCGAGCAATAGAAGGTGTGCTCTAGTCTCGAACCCACAAAAGGTGATCACATAAGACCGATAGACCCAGTCTACTACCACAGAATCGCCCACACGAGTGGACACATATATAGGAGAATCCAAGAACTCGCAAGGAACATCCAGAAAACAAGCAAATAAGGATGACACATATGAATAAGTAGATCCTGGATCAAATAGCATTGATGCCTCCCTACCACATACTGAGATAGTACCTTTGATCACAGCGTCTGAGGCCACCGCATCTGCTCGGGCCAGAATAGCATAGAATCTTGTTGGAGCACCTGAAGACTGACCTTCGCTGAACTGAATAGGAGCTAGCTGAGCTCCCCCTGACTGGCCTCCACCTCTGGGACGACCTCTACCAGCTTGTCCTCCACCTTTGGGTGGATGGGGCGCCGCTGCTAAGTATGTGGGCTGGTAACTCTGCTGAACAGCCTTGCCCCGAAGTCTGAGACAAGTCCTCCTCATGTGGCCTGAATCCCCACACTCAAAGCATCTCACTGGAGGCGTGGCCTGCTTCCCTGAAAAAGAACCCTGAATAGCTGGGGGACGGTGAGAAACATCTAGCATAGCACTGAAGTAGGGACTGGGAGAACCCTGATGGCCTGAATACCCGTCGGAGGAACCCTGAATGGCTGGTGGGCGGTAAGAACTCTCTGGCATGGCACTGAAATAAGGCCTCACTGGAGCACCACGGGGAGGTAATGGAGGAGCTGAATATGGAGGCTTGCTAGGTTGGCCTTTGCTGAACTGACCCCTGCCCCTGCGCGCCTCGGAAATCTCCAGAAAATCTAACTCTCTTATCCGGCTGACCCTGCTCTCTACCCCTCGATCGGTAACCCTCAATCCGGCGAGCTATCTCAACCACAAGCTGATAAGGAGTACCCATCTTCACCTCTCGGGCCATGTTGGACCTAATACCCGAGTGTAACCCAACTACGAATCTCCGCACTCTCTCAGCCTCTATAGGAAGAATCATAAGGGCATGACGGGACAACTCTGAAAACCTAGCCTAGTAATCAGTCACTGTCATCTGCCCCTGCTCCAGCTGCTCGAACTAATACCGCAGCTCTTCCCTCTCGGAGGGTGGAATATGCCTGTCCAGGAATAGCTAAGTGAACTACTCCCATGTGAGAGGATAGGAACCTGCTGGCCTACCCAGGATGAATGACTGCCACCATCTGCGGGCCCTTCCCTCTAGCTGAAAAGTAGTAAAATCAACTCCGTGGAACCCCAAAATCCTCATGTTGTGCAATTTGTCCCTGCACCTATCAACAAAGTCATGGGCATCCTTGCCCCTCTCACCTCCGAAGACAGGAGGGTGCAACCGAGTCCATCTATCAAGTAACTTTTACGGATCGCCGTCCGCGGCTGGTCTAAGCTCAGGTGCTATTGTTGGTTGTGCTCCACCCTCGGGCAGAGTACTCGTAGTCTGATATATTGCCGCTGCATGACCTGCGGCCTGGGTGGGAGGGGTCTGAACTCCCCTTCCCGCCTGAGATGTAGCAGGATCCATTGGAAATAAACCAGCCTGAGTCATAGTATCCATGAACTGCATCATACGGCCCATGACCTCCTGGAAGCCTGGTGCAGTCATAAATTTCATCGGAGCTGGATCTGTTGAGGGCATCTCACCCTGCTCCTCAAGGATAGGATCCTCTGGGGTGCTAATGGAGTAACTTTGGGACGCCCTCGTTCCCTACCTCGGGCCGGTGCCCTCCCCCAGCCTCTGCCACGGCCCCAGACTACGGGGGTAGAGGCATCTCCTGGGCTTCGATTATCAGCTGCACGAGTCCTCACCATCTGTGAGAGAGTACAAGAATGAGATTTAGTAAGACCAGCGACTGCACGATAGAATAAGAATAAAGAGAGATTTTCCTAACACCCTGTAGCCTCCCGAAGATAAATACAGACGTCTCTGTATCGATCCGCAAGACTCTACTAGGTTGCCTGTGACTTGTGAGACCTACGTGAACCTAGAGCTCTGATACCATGTTGTCACGACCCAAATTCCTATTCAGGTCGTGATGGCGCCCAATGCCAGAGTCAGGCAAGCCAACACCAGTTACTAACGAAATTTCTTAAATTAAATGAGATGTTCAAATACTTACCTAGTTTTAAATTAAGAAGTCCTTTAATAAAAGTGAGGAAGTGAAGCAAGTTGATTTAAAGTAACTCAAAAAACGTTGCCAGCATAAAACAGAGTAGTATAATACTAGTGAATCAACTACGTGTGCCAAGACCTAGTGTCACAAGTCCACAGGCGACTAGTGGAATATACAAATAGACAAAATAAATGTACAACAATCTGAAAGGGGTAGATAGAAATATCCCAAAAGTAATAGAAACTCCACAGTGATGCTGAGGAACGCCAGGAATAAGCAGCTCACCGTGTAGTCAAATCCCGGTAGTACTCTCAGTGACGAACACCCGAATGGTGACCAGGTGCGACAACCTCAGAACCTGTACAATTTAGTATAGAAGCGTAGCATGAGAACATATAAGCAAATATGTACCCAATGAGTATCCCGTCTAAACTCGAAGAAGTAGTGACGAGAGGTAGACGTATTACTCACTAGGGTCGTTATCGATAATATGATTTAATGAATCTAGACAGGAATAACATTTATGGAAAGCAAGTAGACATGGAGCATCATTATATAAAGAAAACGATCTACCAGCAAGGGCCAAGTAACAATATTTAATAAAAATCACAAGTTTCTTTCCCCACAGAACAATTAAATTGGTAAGAATAATAATAAGACTCTCAATCATACCCATAGCATATAATATGCCGAGGGGTACGGCCGAAGCGATGCAAAAATTTAAATGTGCATTGTCGAGGGTCGAGGGGCACGAACCATAGATGCATCTATTACCCCGCTCGCGAATCGATCATGCGACGCGGTTGACATAAATAAAAGGCTACCCCACTCGCGAATTATACATGCGACACGGGTGCTCGTAGACATACACAAAATTATCAAGAAATTCAGGAATTTATCATGGATTATTCTTAAATTCAGGGATTTAAGCACTTAAACTTACACATAGCTTCCAAAATTCTCATGTCAAATTCAGGGATAATAAGCAACTAGGAACACATATAAAGATACAGGTAAAGCACATACAGGCATGCTTGTGAGATCCTAGATCCTTCCCGACGCAATAGAGTAGTAGCTACGCATGGACTCTCGTCACTTTGCGCGTACGTAGCCCCCGCAAATAAGGTCAATTCAATCATTTACATTTGCCTATGGGGACAATTCCCTCTTACAAGGTTGGAAAGGAGACTCACCTCGCGTAGAATCAACTTCCCGGTCAAGAACGCACCCGAAACGCCAAATATTACACCCGAGGACTCGAAACTAGTCAAATGATATATAAATGTGTCAATGCATGCTCAAAGTATGGAAATTCCCCTACTTATGTAGTAAATTCACCATTCTTGAAGAAATCCCAAAATGCACCCCCGGGCCCACATGCTCGGATTCCGGAAATGCTCGAAGATAACACTCACCCATAGCCTAAGGGTCACTAATATATAATTTTTATATGATTTCATGGTAGAAAAGTGGTGAAATTCCCTAAAGTTCATCAACCCTAGGTTTTCACTCTAACCCCTTTGATTTCCACTAATTAGATGTTAATCTACCTAGGTTTTGGTGTAATAATCTAACATTTAAAGAGAATTTACTTACCTCTTAGTAGCTAGGCCGAATACCCTCTTGAAAGCTCTCATAATCGCCAATGGAGGAGAAGAAATGGTGAAAAATGGCAAAATCCCGTATTAAATGAGATCACTGCCTCCAGTGATCTCGCACCTGCGGCTCGAGGACCGCACATGCGGTCTCGCACCTGCGAGCCAAAGGTCGCACCTGCGGATGTGGCCTAGGAGGCCTAGGGCCACACCTGCGGAGGAAGTCCCGCACCAGCGGGTCCGCGCCTGTGGAGGGTGGTCCGCACCTGCAGATTGGACCAGCTCCCCTGAGGGTCGCACCTGCGACCTGGGAAAACGCACCTGCGGTCACACCAGATCTGGTGCACCAGCAGCTGAAGCTGGTGGTTTTTGGCTCAGTTTGATGTCTGGGAGGCACCTGGGCCCACCCGATCCCCCCTTGAAATTATACCAACAAGTCCTAAATCATAATACGAACTCGCTCGAGCCTTCGGAACACCCAAAACAAAGCTAAATCTCAAAATCACCCCTCAAAACCCCTAGAATCAAACTTAAGAATTTCTAAGTTCTTGAATTCGGTTTCAATGCGCCGAACCGACCTATACCACTCGGAATGACACCAAATTTTGCAGGCAAGTCATGAATGACATAATGGAACTAGTTTCGGTCTCGGAATTCCGTTCGGACCTCGATAACATAAAATCACGTTCCAAACCAAAATTTCAAACTTAAGAAAACTCTATTTCGCTATTTGGCGTCGAAACGCTCCCGAGTCATCCAAAACCCATTCCAAACATTCGAAAGCATCATACAAAGCTACTAGAATTGTCGAAACTCGATTCAGATGTCGTTTACTCAAAATGTTGACCGAAGTCAAACTTGGCTTTAAAAGCCAACCTTAAGGAACCAAGTGTTCCTATACTATTCCAAACACTTCCAAATCCCGAACCACCCGTCCCCGCAAGTCACAAATCACGATAGGTCATCACGGAAAGTCTTATTTAAGGGAATGGGGTTCGAATACGCAAAACGACCGGTCGGGTCGTTACACCCCATAGGCTATTTATCAAAATGGTGTCAGGTTACATAAACTGGAAAATAGACCCTCCGAACTCAGGTCTACGGTCGCAAAATGGGCCGCATAATGGGTATGCAGTCCGCAAAACTGCTGCCCAGAACTGGGCTACACTAGCCAGATCTATGACCATTCTGCGGTCCGCATACCACTTTTGCGGTTCACAGAATGATTTCACGTTCGTAGAATTGGCTGAAAATTACATTATGCCAGCCTTTGAGAATTTGGTCATAACTTATTGTAGGAGTGTCCAAATGACGAACGGTTGAAGTGTTACAAATTAGACTATAAGATATTTAATTTGATAGGTCATCCATCACATAACTCCTTATATATATGTAGATATGCTCGTCCAAAGTGTGGTCTTGTGCGTACTCATTTGAACTTTTAGTCTATCATGTAATTTCCAACTTGACTTGGACTTAGGGCTCTCCTTAGACCCCACATCACTTATAATTTTCCTCGTACATTATTATCATATCTAATTGATATCCATTATATTAATAATCCTCGTGTGCACACAATATAGTATACTTGTCATACATCAACTTTCTTAATAGCGCTTAAGTACTTCGAAATTTTCCAAGGTGCTACATATAAGATTCAGACATTTATTTTAATTAATTTTCTTATTAAACTTCATTGGAATTGGATAGTGTTTAATTGGCTTACCTAGCGGGTTGGGTAAGGTGCCATCACGACTAGTGGGATTTTGGGTCGTGACAAGTTGGTATCAAAGCTCTAGGTTCATAGGTTCTACAAGTCATGAGCAAGTGTCTAGTAGAGTCTGGGAATCGGTATGAGTTCCATACCTCGAAGATAGGTATAATGACATTTAGGATATATTTACCATTGTCGCACCCCTTTTTCTCTCGAAATCAGGTTTCGACACGTGAAACCTCTTTTAAGGAAGGGTGATAAAAGAGAGTCGCCACCTAACGGGTTTGAGCTGTGTTAGGGCACCTATTTGCAAGTAACTCTGTTTTAACCAGTTTGCATCACCAATGATTGGGTAAGGGCTCAAATTACCTCGAGGAGAAGGTGTTAGGCATTCCTCGAAGTCCACAACTATGGGTCCTGATCGAACTCAAATAATATGAATTAGTCCAAATAAAGAGAAAAGACAAAATTGGGCAAATGAACCAAATAATTGATTTTAAGGCTAAAGGATCACGCCGTGCAACATCAATAAATCTTCGTAACTCACTCGAGGTGGGGTGTTACTCGTATTATTCAGCCGGGCACAGACTATCATCTCCTACTACCCGATTACTATCTTTAAGTTGTTACCTAAGGCGCACTAATTGATTCTAAACAAATTAGATACCTATAGGCAGGTTATCTAACACACATCAGAACAGCAAAGTAAACACATATAGGCAGGATTTCTACCCATTTCATGCAAGTATTAAAATAAACCCCTTTTCCCAATTTTACTAACACCCCAATTATTATCACAACATTATTACAACCTCAATGAATGAAGTAAATTGCAGAATTACAGAATAGCTAAAGTGAGCCTAAGACATGCCTAAAAATATATACCCAGCCAGGACAAGCCTTCAACCTCAAGTCCACATAATTTTACAACAATCCAGAAGTCATATATTCATTTACATAAAGCAACCAAAAACCAGTTGATTCGGCCACTAGGTAAAACGGCAAAGTTGAGCATTTAGGAAGGTGGCAAAGAATTAGGATCCTAGTGTGATAGAGTTCCCAAGGGATTCAAGAAATCAGGGCAGTGCACACACTAGAGAGGTTAATGATAGAAACCTAGGTATCATTGGCTTTCAACCGTCTAAGAATGAGGACTCAAAAGAGCCCAAGTAACAAGTATAGTAAACCAATGTTAAGGGACAAAGATAAGGGATACAGACATAGTCAAGTTGCATGTATAGCAGATAGTTGAACAAGTCATAGAGTTTAAGGACAAACTTAGCAAAGATTTAGAAAACACGTTCAACACATAGTGCATAAACAACCCTACATTAGCAAAGTCCAGGTAGGAACAAGTTTGCAGGATTGACGAAACGTATCATATACAACTCATAATACAAAAGAAAAGGTTCAACTTATACTGAGTATAAGACCCAGTGTTATGAAATAGTCACCCTAATTTAGTAGCAGAACTACATTTATACATGATGGGGAAACAAATTACTACAACTACTGGTGAATCATGCGAGCAAAAACATGCTAAAGGGGGCATATTGATAGAGAACTAGTCGTGATTAATAGTATTAAAACATGCTACATAAGCAATATATAACCACAGAAATTAAAAACGGGATTATGACATCTGTAAATATTCATGTTTTGAACACAATTAACTAGTTGCAAGTAAAACAAGTTCACGTAATAGGATTGATAGCCTAAAGTAGAATAAAACACACCAAAGAGATGCTAATAAGCGCAAAGATCCCAAACAGTAGTAACACATTAGCTAGTTAGACTTAAGAATAACCTAATTTACTCGAATCAAGATTAGGCATGCTTTGAGCTCTCAACATTATGAAGCTAAACGTTAAGGAGACCTAAAAATTGAAGTAAACTAAATAGAATAGCACAAAAAACAACTAAGAAAACTCATTAAACTAACGAACTTCAGCAATGAAGACATATGCAAATTGTAGATACATAGGAACAAAATTACAAAGGTTCCGTAGCTCACCAGTTAAACGAAAATATAAGAAAGAACAAAAGTCCATAGTGTTTTGAACATCAACGAGAAGCAAGAACCCAGAATCTAGTGGCCTTGGCTTTCAGCCGGCCAAGAACCAAAGTATAGAACGAGATAATAAAGAAATAACAAAATAAAGCTTTAAACATTTAGTAAAATTATAGCGATAATCAAAATCTCTCCTAAAGGGGAATGAGGGAGGGGTTTATATAGTGATAGAAATCGAACAAGCAAACAAGGAAAATTGTAAAATCAAACATAAATAAGGAAGTACTGACATGCAGAATCAAATAAAAATTGGATTTAGGGAAAAAAAATAGGTAAACCCTAGTTGACAGAAATCGTAAATTGGCTGGGAATCCTGGCCAATCGGACCCATATAGTGATGGTCGTATTGTATATGGACTAAATATTGTCCAGATTCAAGGGTTAAAGCTAACCTCCCTTGATTTGGAGATTTACAGTTGCCAAAATAGAGGTACTTATGTAATACCAAAATCGGGTAAGAAACGATGTGATATGGCATAAATTGAAAGGGAACCATAGGGTGATTCCATGTTGAAGTCAGATTTGGGATAGAATAAGAGAGACGGCTGCTAGGGTTTGACTGGACAGGAGAAGAGAGGATTTAGGGGCGGCGGCCGGTGAGAAATGAATAGGGTCAGGGGTGTTTAGGGTAATTAAGAGGGAGGGAGTTATGTGGGTCGTTGATCTCAAAGATCAACGACCACGATTAGACGGGGTCTTTGGTCGGGTTGGTTTAGATGGGTCGCGACTAGGTTGTGGGGTTGGGTTAATTGATTGGGATGGGGGTTATTTGGGCTAGGGTGTTAGATTTTGGGCCAGTAATTCGTCCGAAAATAGGTAGGTTTTTAGACTAGTTTTTAAATACCCAATATTTAATAAAAATAATTTATAAAAGTAGTTAATAAATAACAAAAATATATATGGACTAAATATTGTCCAGATTCAAGCGGTTAAAGCTAACCTCCCTTGATTCGGAGATTTATAGTTTCCAAAATAGAGCAAGTACTTATGTAATACCAAAATCGGGTAAGAAACGATGTGACATGGCATAAATGGAAAGGGAATCATAGAGTGATTCCATGTTGAAGTCGGTTTTGGGATAGAATAAGAGAGATGACTGCTAGGGTTTGACAGTAGAGGATAAGAGAGGATTTAAGGGCGGAAGCCGGTGAGAAATGAATAGCGTCAGGGGTGTTTAGGGTAATTCATAGGGAGGGAGTTATGTGGGCCGTTGATCTCAGAGATCAACGACCACGATTTGACGGGGTCTTGGGTTGGGTTGGTTTAGATGGGTCGCGCTGGGTTGTGGGGTTGGGTTAATTGATTGGGATGGAGGTTATTTGGGCTAGGGTGTTAGATTTTGGGCCAGTAATTCGTTCGAAAATAGGTAGGTTTTTAGGCTAGTTTTCAAATACCCAATACTTAAAAAAAATAATTTATAAAAGTAGTTATATAACGACCCGACTGATCGTTTTGAGCTCTGCGCATCGTTCAGCCATTGAAAGTCATGAACAACTCCATTTCAGGTATTATGACTTGTGCGTATGGTCGGAGTTAGAATTCAGGAAGCTCGGAGTTAGATTGGAAGGAAAATTCTCATTTCGGGAGTCTTAAGTTGGAGAAATTAATGAAGACTGGAGTTTGGAGTAAACGACCTCGGAATCAGGATCTGAAGGTTCCAGCAGGTTCGTATGATGATTTCATACTTGGACGTCTGTCCGGGTCGGGTTTTGGATAACCCGGGAGCGTTTTGGCGTATATGGTGTTTGGCGTATATGGTGGAAATCAATATTTTTGAAGAAATTTCCTAAATTTGGCTTGAAGCGCATTTCAATGTTTTTGATGTCCGTTTGGGATTCCGAGTCTGGGAATAGATCCGTATGGTGATTGTGGAGTTGGGAGCGCGATCCGAAGTAAATTCGGATATCCGAAAGTCAATTCGAGGTTATTTGGCTAAAGTGAGAATTTGAAGGTTTTGGAAGAATTCGACCGGAAGTGGAGATTTTGATATCGGGGTCGGAATGCGATTACGGAAGTTGGATAAGGTCCGTAATGTCGAATATGACTTGTGTGCAAAATTTGAGGTCAATCGGACGTGGTTTGATAGGTTTCGGCATCGGAGGTGAAAGTTGGAAATTTCAAAGTTCATAAAGTTGAATGTTTATGAGATTCGTGATTTAGGCATTTTTTAAGGTGATTTGAAGCCTCGAGCAAGTTCGTGGGATGTTATGGGACCGAGTCGTGTGTTTGGACGGTGTCCCGGGGGCCTCGGGTGTGTTTCTGGGTAGTTTTGGGCCACTTTTCTCTATTTTGTTGTTGTTGGTTTCTGGTGCTGCTGGTGTTCTATGCGATCGCAGCCTTTGATGTGCGATCGCGGAGAAGAAATTTAGGGGCATGGTTTTGGGCCTATGCGATCGTGGATGTTGGTGTGCGATCGCGGAGAAGGGCTGGGCAGGGTAGTGCGATCACAATGGTGAAGTTGCGATCGCGGAGAAGGAATTTTGGTGGGAGCTGGAAATTGACTGTGCGATCGCGTGCGTGCTTGTGCGATCGCAGAGGTCTTCATGCGATCGCATAGAAGAGCAGTGCTGGGCAGATTGGTATTTAGCGAGTTTAAGCTCATTTTCTTCAATTGTTTAATGGATATGGGCGATATTTGGAGAGCAATTCAAGGGGGATTTCATCAAGATTTAGAGGTAAGATGTTTCTACTCATTCCTAAGCTTAAATACAGGATTACTACATAGATTTTGTAGGAGAAATTGAGGAAAATTGAGGATTTCTTGAAGGAAACCTAGATTTCGATAAATAGGGTTTAGCCACGAATTGAGCTTATATATTAGAGTAAATTGTGTAATTTAATTAGTTAAGCTACGGGTGGAGATTATCTTCAAGAAATTTCGAAGTCCGGGCACGTGGGCCCGAGGGAATTCTGGTCATTTCATTGAGCCGGGTTGAGGAACCTTGTAATTTGAATTTGTTATGATCAATTGAGTATATCTTCATTGAATTGTCATTATTTGGATAGTTTGGGGGCGTTGTGCATCCATTGGAGTCGCCGCAGAGGCTTGGAAGCCGGTGATGAATCTTCGGAGCGAGGTGAGTCTCTTTTCCAACCTTGTAAGAGGGAATTGTCCCCATAGGTGTTCTATTTGCTGTGTATACTTGTTGTGGGGGGCTACGTACGTAGCAAGTGACGAGAGTCCGTACGTGGTGACTATTATGCTCTGTGGGGTAGTTTTTTTTAGGATTCACAAGCATGACTCTATATGCCTTATTTGTGTATTTGGATGTACTGTGAGTTGCATATTACTTTTGAAATGATAGAAAAATGTGGAACGTTACGATTTGAATCTCCAGTTGATTTATCCATGATATTCGCATAGTCCCACTGAGTTCACTGTTGTTTTGGTACATATATATATATATATATATATATATATATATACATACGTATTCGAGTCAGCACACGAGTCACGGGTATGATTCGCGATCGTGGGGAGCTTTATATCGATTCAGCACACAAGTCGCAGGTATGATTCGCGATTGTGGGGAGCTTTACGACCATTCAGTGTTTATATACTACCTTATGACTACGGCCGGTTGTCTTATCCCTATGTACGTATAACTATTTGTTATTGTTTCATAGATATTGACTTGTGAGAGATTTTCAGAAGAGAAAGTGGGAACCGGTTTTTACTTTGATATTTGAGGAAGAAGGGGGTGGAAATTGTTATTTACTTATTTTCAGAAATTACTCGAATTTCAATGCCTTATATTCACATTGTTGCTTATTTGCCTTCACATGCCTACCGCTTTCATTATAAGCTGTCATACTACTATTGTTGGACCTTAGTGAGTGTCGGGTCGACCTCTCGTCACTACTTCTTCGAGATTAGACGGGATACTCACTGGGTACATATATGTTTATGTACTCATGCTACACTTTCTGTGCATTTTGTTGCACAGATACCTTCATAGTACGGTGATTGATTTGGAGTCTTACTCGGGCTGCATTCATCCGGAGGCTTCCGCAGCTGACAGAGTCTCCCTTATATGTATTTACATTTTTATCTCTATTGCCTCTATCCAATTTATTTCTCGGACAAGAGTTGTATAATTGTATAAATTCTTAGAAATTGCTCATGTACTTGTGTCACTGGGTTCTGGGGATGTGTCAGTATTTGTTTTATTATATTAAGTTGATTTCTTTCCGTATTTAATTTACGAGAATTTTCAATTATTTTGTTATGAAATGCAGAAAAAGGCATATTTTTGAAAATGTTAAGCAGGAAGGTATTTCAATTGATTAAGCGGTTGGCTTGCCTGACCGTGTAGTCCGGCACCATCCCAACCCATAGGTTTTGGGTCGTGACAACGTGGTATCAGATCTCTAGGTTCCCCTAGGTTTCACGAGTCATGAGCAAGTCTAGTAGAGTCTTGCGGATCGGTACAGAGACGTCTGTACTTATCTTCGAGAGGCTACAGGGCTGTTAGGAGTACTTCCCTTCTTGATTCCTTTTTGTGCGATTCGATTCATTCGAGGCTTATGCCTATGTTCCTTCCTACTCAATCTTACGCATCGCGAAGCGCTTGTCGTGAATCGAGGGTTTGAGGAATGGTAATGGTTCTACGGATATGGTGCGAGATGTTTTCCATGTGTAGGTAGTTAGGGCTATTGTTGTTGCCCTGCAGAAGGATATTATGTTGTTTCAGCTCAGTTGCTGTGTTTCTGAGAACTTTGAGGTTGTGCTCAGATTGTTATGATGTTTCCGATTTGTTATCGCATGGTGTTGGTATGATGGTAGAATGTTGCCCGTACGTTGAGGGTGATGAATGGTTTGAAGGGAGGTTTTTTCAAGGTGTGATTTCGAGATCTTAGTATTGTAATTCCGGCAGTTCACGGGCAAATTGGATTGTAAGTGGTCAGGTCTTGGAGTGATAAAGTAGTAAGACTTGTTGTGTCCAGGTGAGGTTCTATATTCAACGGTGATGTGGTATCGGTGTTTGATCAAGCAGAGTGCATTAAGTTCGCCGGTGTTAGGTTTCTTCAGTTGCAT
>MDKH01162656.1:0-10549 GCA_005239495.1 Nicotiana undulata | reverse complement strand
CTACCAAGGTGGGATCGGGCCGTACGCCACGGCGAGATTGAGACTACCAGGGTGGGATCGGGCTATACGCCACGATGATATTGAGACTACCAGGGTGGGATCGGGCCGTGCGCCACGGCGAGATTGAGAGATATCAAACTTGTTCGATTTGAGATTTGTTATTTGATGCCCGGTATTGATGTACTTGATTATTTGTTTTACTTGCCTACAGTTTTCTTTGCATCCTGCTTACTTTACGACTGTTGGACCTTAGTGAGTATCGAGTCGACCTCTTGTCACTACTTCTTCGAGATTAGACGGGATACTCACTGGGTACATATTTATATATATGTACTCATGCTGCACTTTCTTTCCTTTTCTGTACTTGACTGTACAGGTCCGGAGGCTGGTCCATCTGATTTTCAGGCCGGTGCCAGATATTGATAGCGTGGTCATACTTCACGGTGAGCTGCTTTCCTGGCGACTTCCTAGCAGCACCCTGAAGTTTCTTTTGTTATGCTCTCTGTCTATTTCATTCAGACTGAGACCCTGTATATATATATATATATATGTTGTAGTCATTGTATATTTAGTAGTTGCATGTGACACTAGTTCCTGGCACACACGCGGTTTATATTTTTGGGGTTTTGAGATGTATATCTATGTGTATGTTTTATTTCGGCTTTGTATCTATTATGACTTTACCTTCACTCAAGGCTAGTATCATATTAGTTATTATAAATGGGTAACCATGGGCTTGTTTGATTGAGTGGGAAGGGTATCACTTAGTGAAAGTTATATCGGCTTGCCTAACTCCGCTGTTGGGCGCCATCGCGACCTGAATTGGGATTTGGGTCATGACACAAGCCCTAATTACCCATTTTAAGCACTGATTTTCCCCAATTTCACCACCAATCAGACCCTTAATCACACATAAACGGGTTTTAAGTCCAAAAAGCTTACCTCAATGAAGAACTCTCGATTTCCCTCTTCAAAAGCTTCAAACCCGCATGAAAATGGTGAAAGAATGCCCAAAATTCGCTAAGGACCCTATATATATGATCTTCCCAGGGATTTATGCACCTGCGACCCCATTAGCGCACCTGCGGACCCGCACCTGCGGTCCCACGTGCGCACCTGCGCATCCGACTTAAGTCCCCCATTTTTGCACTTGCGGGCCTCCCTTCGCACCTGCGCTCCTAGGACAGGTCCCCCTCTTCCGCACCTGCGCAAGGTCTTCGCACCTGCGGTCTTCCTTCCGCAGGTGCGACCACACCAGCAGTGGTGCACCAGCAGCAGCTTTGCTGTATTTTCCAAGTTCAAACCTCCGTTAACCATCCGAAATCAATCTCGAGTCCCCGGAACCTCAACCAAACATACCAGCACATCCCATAACCTCATTCAAACTTAGTCAATCCTTCAAAACATTAAAAACAACGTAAAACACTAAAATCACATCAAATTCAAGCCTATAAACTTTGAAATTTTAAAATTTCACCAAGGATGCCGAAACCACCCAAAACACATCCGATCGGCCTGAAAATTTGCACACATCTCCAAAATGACATGACGAACCTTTACCAACTTTCAGAATTCCATTCCAACCCCGATAGCCTAATTTCCACTACCGACCGGAAATCACCAAAAATCAACTTTCGCCAATTCAAGCCTAATTCTATAACGGACATCAAAACTACATTCTAAACACACTCCTAAGTCCCAAATCACCTAACGAAGCTATCCGGGCTATAAAATCCACATTCCGAGGTCTTTTACCAAGAAGTCAACTCCCAGTATACTTTTCCAACTATAAGGCTAATTTAAGAGACTAAGTGTCTCAATTCTCACCACGACTACTCTGAACCCGAACCAACCTACTCCGACACATCATGAACAACTAAACAATGCATAACAAGGCAAAAACAGGAATAACGGGGCTAATTCTACAGAACAACCGGTCGGGTCTAAAGTAAAAAATTGCACTTCAGATGCACTTAAGGCCCAAAAGTCGAAAGTGCAACAAACATTTTCATTCACTTAAGGCCAATAAGTCTAAAGTGAAACTTTTCGCTTCAAATGCACTTAAGGCCAAATAGGTGTGAAGTGTAACCAATGATTTCATGCACTTAAGTCTGAAGTGAAAAATTACACTTCAAATGCACTTAAGTCCAGTAAGTCTGAAGTGAAAAATTGCACTTCAAATGCACTTAAGGCCAAAAGGTCTGAAGTGCAACAACTACACTTATGGCCAATAAGTCTAAAGTGAAAAATTGCACTTCAGATGCACTTAAGGCCAAAAGGTCTGAAGTGGAACAAACGTTTTGCTACACTTAAGTCCAATCAGTCTGAAGTGAAAAATGCACTTCAGATTACATAAGGCCAAAAGGTCTGAACTGCAACCAACATTTTTATGCATTTACAGCCAAATAGGCCTGAAGTGCAAATTGCCCAGAAACAGAAATTTGCTCTTCGAATTATAACAATCCAATATACAATTTAATACGCAAATCTACTCCAAATCAGCTCAAATTTGAAACATAACCCCCAAATATCATTGGCAACAAACTGCAATCATCAATTTGTAAAAACAACAATAAATCTAATGAACCCATTTTGCAATTATGAAAAAGGAAAAAAAAGAAACCCTAAGCAGTAATAAAAAATAAAGCTTCATAACTTCTCACCACTACAAAACATCACAAACTACCTTAAAATATGTTCACAAACACCAAAATCACTGTCACTCGAAGAAGAAGAAGAAGAAGAAGAAGAAGAAGAAGCAGCCAGGAGGAGGAGGAGGAAGAGAAGAAAGAGGCCTGAAGTTTTTTAAAAAGTGGGTACAAGTTAAAACTTTTTTAAAAAGTAGGTATAGGTTAAATGGGGGCGACCAAACAAGGCGCCCATGCGATTTCTTGGGGGGAAATCAGAAATAGTCATTTTACGATTGGTAATTGGAAAATAGCCAAAATTTCAAAAATAAATAAAAACATTCACTTTTCATGTAAAGATAAAATCTGAACAAAAATACTCTTAAAAATACGAAAAAATTCTAGCATAATATATTGGAGTTCGAATTTGTGATGACCCGATAGGTCATCTCATGTTTTAAAACTAAATTAAGTGTTCTGAATCCTTAAATATCTAATTTTAGCCTTTCTCGACTAGCGTGCGTAGTCCGGGTATTGACCCGGAAGGCTTATATGTAAACCTGATAAAAAAAAGGGATTTTTGCCTTAAAGTTAATTTTAGTTGACTTCGATAAACGTTTTGAGTAAACGGATCCTAACTCGTATTTTGACAGTCCTGGTGGGTCCGTATTGAAAAATGGGACCAGGGCATATTCCCGGAGTCGAATTCCGAGGTCCTTAGCTCGAGATATGAATTTTTGTTGAAAAATTAAAAGTCTGAAAATTAAATGGTTTTAAGAATATATTGGTGTTTGGCATTATTGATATCGGGGCCGTATTTTGGTTCCGGAGCCTGATATAGGTTCAATATAATAATTATGACTTGTCTATAAAGTTTGGTAAGTAATGGAGTTAGTTTGACGTGATTCGGACGTTCGGTCGTGAAAATAGAAATTTTAAAGCTTTCTTGAAAATTTCATTCGATTTGGTGTTCAACTCGTAGTTCTAGGTGTTATTTTGGCGATTTAATCATGCGGGCAAGTTCGTAGGATGTTTTAGGACGTGTGTGCATGTGTGGTTTGGAGCCCTGAGGGCTCGGGTGAGTTTCGGATAGGTTACGAGGTGTTTTAGACTTAGAAATCTTGTTTTTGGTGCTTCAACTGTCATCTGGTGTCTTCTTCTTCGCTTTTGCGAAAGTACACTCGCGAACACAGAGAGTAAATTGGAGTTGGGTGGAAATTATTCTTCGCGAACGCGAAGGCTAGGTCGTGCGCGGAGCATTGGGGCCATTATCTTCGCGAACGCGACAAGCCTCACGCGAACGCGTACGCATGGGACCTGGAAGAGGGGAAGTAACCTATACTCTTCCCGAACGTGGCACATGGCTCACGAACACGTAGGCTGGTGGGCATAAGCCTTCGCGAACATGAAGAGTATCTCGCGAACGCATAGGCTAATTGAGTTGTTGCTTCGCGATCGAGGCAGGCTCTTCGCGAACGCGAAGAAGACCTGACGCCTAGACCTTAAAATAGTTCAAAATGGTATTTTACTCACTTTTCATAAACTCTCCATTACAGCTCGACCTAGGTGCAATTTTGAAGGGAAAACTCAACAGTAATTCATAAGTTTGTACTCTTTAACTCATTTTCTTTCATTTCTATCATCACCCATTAAATTCCTAGCCCTGATCTTTGTTCTTTCATGATAGAAAACAAGGGATTTAGGAATAATTATGAGTTTTTTCAAATTGGGGATTTGGACCTCAATTTGAGGTCGTATTCCGAAACTAATTACATAATCGGGCTCGGGAGTGAATGGGTGAATCGATTTGGGTCCGAACTTTGGGTTTTGACCAAGTGGGCCACGGGTCAATTTTTGATTTTTTTGACGAAAGTTTGGGAAATCATAATTTATGCATTGTAATTGATTTCTTTAGAAATATATGATGTTATTAAGTTAAGTGTTGTGCCTAACTTTGACTTAAGGGATTAGGAACCTTTTCCTTAATTTCTATATGAAAATCATGTGAGCGGTGTATATGTGAGGTGACGAGTACTTATGCGCCGCCAAATTATCTTTCTTTCCTGTTTCTTTTCCGTTCTTCTTATGTTGTTTCTTTCCCTGCCTTAATTGTTACATGCCTACTTGTATTTCCATGCCTAATTGCTACTTGTTAGATATTGTTTCTCCGTGTTGAAGGTATTTGTTTTTCCGTAGCTTCGTTGTCTCCTATTACTTGCTTAAGCTATTTTTAGGGGTATTTTACGGATATTCTGGATTGGTCTCGCTGAGTAGTATTACTTTTGTAAGGTATTATTGAGTACAAGCTTTTCATTTGCCCTGTTCTGAAGTTTAAGTATATAGAAGGGTCTTGTCTTAAATTGTGAAATTTCTACACTTCCTGTGTAATTAATATGAATATGGTGGGATCGAATTGCGCCGAAACATGTGTAATAAGGGTTATGTATTGAAGAGGAATAAGGGTGAATTGATATTATATAATGGTATTGGGTTGCACGCCGCAACAGGTGTAATAAGGGTGGAATGTGGTAAAAATAAGGGTGAACAGTGATTGTAATTAGTGTGATATGGTGGGATTGGGTTGCACGCCGCAACACTTTTATTTATATTCTTTTGTTTATGTTATTAAGAGGAGATAAGGGAGGATCATTATACGTACGGTGGGATCGGGTTGCGTGCCGAAACAATATATATGTTTATGTTCTTTATTTTACTGTGTTAGTTGTACGGTAGTCTTGAATATCACTTAAGGATTGGTAATAGCTTAACACTGATGAAGCACGTTGGGTTATGTATTTATTCCTTGCAAGTTACTGTTTTTACGCTATTCTGTTCTTTTCTGCCTTTATTATTCACTGTAAGCAAATTTTATTGTGAGTGTCTCGTCGTAGCCTCGGTCCCCTTGGTATCAGAGCCATGGGGGGGAGTAAGGATTATTATTCTTGTTTTTAACTTTCTTTTATGTGGTATTGTTTGATCATACTTAGATCTATAGATATATGACTTCTTTTATATATCTTTCTTAAGTCTTATATTTTGTTAAGAAGATCTCTTAAAGATGTCACTGTGATCCCTCCGGATCTACACTATAAGCAGTTTTCCTGAGAAAGGTGGATATGATAATTCTCAGTTGGCTCATAGATGGTTATTTATAACCTTTGTGTCATCCTAAAGAACAACTTCTTAAGAAGTTATTAGATTTAATTATTATATATTAAAGAAGAGATATATCTATACATTTAACTTTTAGATCTAACTTTTCTACATAATATTGAGTTAAGAACTTGAATATTATCCTTATGGAACCCAATGGTCTCTTGAGCCAAGAACAGGAAGCTTTAAAATTATCATTGTTAATTTTGCTATAATTACTTGCAGATCTGAGTCATGTCTTTCTTCCACCCTTTCTCATCTCCTTCTAAAAATTCATTCTCTTCTCTAACTTCTTCAACTTCCTCCTCGTCATCTTCTTCAACTCTGAAACTCAAAGAAGAAATTAGTTTTTCTTATTTGCAGCAATCAATTGATGACTGGAAGATCCCTAAACATCCACAATTTACAAGTCCTCACGCTGGCCCTTAACCAGTGATTATCATATTTCTACAATTGAACAAACCATTCCTCTTGAATCAAATCATCAGGACATCAAACTTTTAAACCCCAAGTCTATAGAAAAATATAGACGAAAATACAATTATCTCCATTTTGGTTTAGTGCAGATTGCAGCTAGACCTCTGTCTAGAGAAGGTCTAGACACATCTCTACTCCTCTATCTTAGAGATTCTAGATTTGTAGACTTCAATGATTCCCTCCTAGGAATGGTTGAAACAAGTCTATGTAGTGGACCAATTTACTTTGATTGTTTTCCTAATTTTACACTATCTCTTATGGATAGAAATATCCTAGATTCTTTAACTCTTAATGTTAAAACCGCTAATTATAAAACAAAAACTGGATCTTTACCAGTAGCAATTATTTATAGAATACAGTATAAGGCCATGAGTTCTGCCTTTAATACTGGAGCCATGAAAACCCTCCATAAGGGAGAAACTGTCCTTTTCAAAACAGATCTTCAAAGATCTCATCTATCAATACCAAAACCCATTTCCTGGTGCCAAGTTTCTCTACCGCAAAACTAGTTACTACAGGACGCTACTCAAGCTGAGAAACCGGAAAATACTACGGTCTCTCAGATCCAACAATATTCTAGCTGATCTGTAGCCATCTCCTTACAAAGGTCGCTTAGCCAAAGAGTCTCTGTCTCTTCCTCTTCAGTACAATCTGAAATTCAGTCAGGAAGACACTCGATATCTTCCCTTCCTTCTAGAATCGAAACGGTTAATTTTGACTCTAGAATTCCACAAGCTAAATATACTGTAGAAACAGCCCCTCCAACCGAGGTTAACTATGAACAACCTCAATCTCCCACTTATTCAGCTTTAGGCGCTGAGTTAGGTGTTTTGAGAAAAGATTTTAAAATTGATAAAGAAAGACTTCGAGCAAATTTTTACTCACAAGAAAATATTTTCAAAAGAACTTGGTTTGACCAGAATTTTCAAGGAGACGAAAGAAAAAATCTCCAAAATATTTACTATGAGTTTTTAAACTCCGTAGAAGAACAAATAAATTTCTTTGATTGGTTTGAAGCTTATGCGGGATATCACCAATTAGATTTCCCTTTTTCTAAATCCGTCAATGTTTCTAATGTTTGGAAAACCTCCTCTGGAGAAGAAGTAATTTCACAACTACCGCCAGCGCAAGGATTTTCAACAAGTTATGCAAATACTGCAGTAGTAGCCAACCCTTTCAAATTAAAAAACGAAAATGAAGCTATTACAGGCAAGGATATCAAAAATATTTTTGAACAAAATAATTATACAAATAAATATTTACAATCTCTTGGTGAATATTTAGTTACAAAACCACCTTCAGCTTCTACTAACTCAAAGGCAGCAGAAGCATCAACTTCTTCAATCCCTTTATTTAAACCTTATGAAATTCCTAAAAATTTTGCTACGGAATTTCGGATCCACCAAGCAAAAGACTATCCTCAGTTCTCTGACCTTCAGCGTCGGATCTTAGAAATTGAGAAAACCATAGCTCAAGACACTCCAACTAAAGATTCTTCTGTTGGAGTTCTCCGAGAAGTCGAATCTGACCAAGAAAACAATTCAGAACCAGAACAATCTCGTAACGACCCTCCCCTAGAAGTTAATCATGTCGGAACAGGATCCTTCAACGGGCGTCAACCCCAAAGACTTTACTATTCTAGAGCTACCCATCCTGATGTAGCTTTAGAAGAAAGACCCACTGTTATGCATAACAACTATAATGCAAATAACATCTATGAATGGAATATAGATGGTTGTTCTGAATACAATATTCTTGCCAAATTACAACAAATGACTATGGTAGCTACTACTTACCGAACTTCTCATAACTGCTCTGACCAGCTTACTACCCATGTTCTAGTAGCGGGTTTCACAGGTCAACTTAAAGGATGGTGGGATACCCATCTCAGCGAAGAAGAGAAAAACCAAATTCTTACAAGTGTCTGAGTTAATTCAATAGGAGAACCAATTCTTCAAGATGGCTACACCATTCCTGATTCAACTAACACCCTAATTTATACCATTATCAAAACATGCATAGGTAGTCCAGGTATCTTTAGAGAAAGATCTTCTGAGATACTTAACAACCTTAAGTGTAAAACTCTTTCTGATTTTAGATGGTATAAAGATTCCTTTCTTACTCGAATTTACGAGAAACCCGACGGAAACCTCCCATATTGGAAAGAAAAATTTCTTGATGGCTTACCTAAGTCTCTTAGAGATTTAGTTAAAGAAGAAATCCAAAATCAGCATTCTGGTGATGTTATTCCTTACGAACACATCACATATGGTCAGCTTACCATTCTCATACAACATGTAGCTCTCAAAATCTGTCGACAAGATAAGATACTGAGATAATTAGCCAAGATAGAACACAGACCTGCCGAGATCTAGGTAGCTTCTGTGAACAATTTGGCTTACCATCTTGTAGTAGGAAGCCTCATAAGCGACGGACATCCAAGGATATGGAGACTGCGAAATATAAGTCTCATGCACCCAAATTTAGGAAGAACAAACCATTTCCTTCTAAATCCAAAGCCCCTCCCAGTAAAAATAAACCAACCAACTTCCAAACTCCCAATCCTGTCAAATGTTTCAAATGTGGCAAAACAGGCCACATCGCCAGATACTGCAAACTTTCTAACAAAGTTAGAAATCTTGCTCTAGATGAGTATGTCCTTAATCAGATAAAATAACTTTTATTGGAAGACAGTGATACTTCTGATATTGCTGACGACGAACAAGAACAAAAATTTAACCAACTCGAAGATGATGATGCCAAGTCATATTCATCCCAATCTAGTCAAGAGGAACCTACAACTAATGTTCTCTCCAAAGAACAAGATCTTCTTCTTGAAATAATAAGCAATCTCCAAGACTCAGATCAAAAGAGGTATTATATTGAACAATTCAAACAAGCTATAGATAAGCCTTCTACCTCTTCCTCTAGTGTATTTTCAAATCATCCTCGAATTGCCAATACCTACAACATTACTGATATCCTCGGTAGATTCCCTTCACAGAAACCTAAAGCAGTAACCATCCAGGACTTCCAAACCGAAATTGCGTTTCTTAAAGAAGAAATCCGAGAGATTAAGGCTAAACAAGAATTAGATCGTCTTGTTCTACAACAACTCTCGACCAAAACAGAAGAGCCCAAACCAACCGAAGCAAAATCTGTTGAAAAGGAAGTTTTTGTCAACCACCTCTCCAAAATTTCCATAAGAAAATGGCACATGAGGGTCATCCTAATTATCAATAAATCCTTTACCTTGGATATTATTGCCTTATTTGATACTGGTGCAGATCTCAATTGCATACAAGAAGGATTTATTCAAAACCAAATTCTTTGAAAAAACCAAAGAAGGTCTTAGGGCTGCCAACGGGGATAAACTAGGGATTAAGTTCAAACTCTCGAATGTCGAAGTTAGAACCTCAATAGATAATTCTCCATTGTTAGTCTCAAATTCTTTTGTATTAGTAAAAGATATTACTAATCCAGTTATATTAGGTACTCCCTTCATCGAGGAACTCATACCTTTTATGGTAACAAAACAAGGTATTATAATCGAACGGGTAGGAAGTAGAACCTTTCTTCCTTTTGATAGACCACCAATGATAAAACTCTTGTCTACCATAAAAAGTAAACAAGCACAGATCAATTTTCTAAAAGAAGAAGTGGATTTCCAAAGGATACAACAACAACTTCAAGATTCTTCTCTACAAGAGAAAATAAAAACTTTGGAAACCAAAATCGAAAGAGAACTTTGTGCTGATTTACCTACAGCCTTTTGGAATCGCAAGAAACACATTGTTAAGCTACCTTATGAACCTAACTTTGATGAAAAACCCATCCCCGCAAAGGCTCGTCCTATCCATATGAATCATGAGCTAACATTTTATTGTCAAAAATAAATCAATGACCTTCTTGAAAAACGCATCATCTCTCCAAGTAAATCTCCTTGGAGTTGTGCTGCCTTTTATGTCAATAAAAATTCCGAGATTGAATGAGGTGTCCCTCGGTTAGTCATCAATTAAAAACCTTTGAACAAAGCACTTCGTTGGATTAGATATCCTATCCCAAACAAGAAGGATTTACTCCAACGGCTTTATGTTGCAACTATCTTTTCAAAATTCGATTTAAAATCAGAATTTTGGCAAATTCAAATAGATCCTAAGGAGAGATATAAAACTGCTTTTATTGTACCATCTGGGCCATGCGAATGGAATGTAATGGAATTTGGTTTTAAAAATGCCCCTTCCGAATTTCAAAGGATAATGAATGATATTTTTAATCCCTTTTCACAATTT
>ML293445.1:0-20807 GCA_005239495.1 Nicotiana undulata | reverse complement strand
AGCCAGTGAACCGCATTGAGGGAGTCACTTTCAGTCCACCCAGAGCTTCAAGGTATACCCGCTGGCGTTCGTGGGCCTTGGTGTCTCTCCTACATTCGGATTCCTCATTGTCTTATTTTTTTCTCTTAGTTCCAAGACAATTGTATATTTCTTTTCAGACTCTGCATTTAGCACTCGGTTTAGATAGTCTGTGAGGTTGTGACACCCCGGTTTTTGGGATTTTGTGATGTAGTTGCCTTTATCATTTCGTTATGCGTTTTGGAAATATTATTACTTTTTTGCTGTAAAAACTTTTGAAGTGAATTGGAAATGTTCGGTAAAGGTTGAAAGTTAAGGAAATTGAGATATTCCAGTAGAGGTTGGAAAGTTAATTGGCTTTATTACTGATACGTTGTTTTATAGATGTCAAAGTGTTGTGCACGTTGTCTTGTCTAGCGGGTTCAACGTTAGACGCAGTCACGGTCTGAAAGGTGGGATTTTGGGTGGTGATAATTTTGATGTTTATCTCCATTCTAGAAGTTTCTTGAGTTGTTACAACAAAGATTCTTCACCTAGAATTCCTAAAATACCCTAAGACATCTCTGTAATTACCTCTTTATTGTTTAGGGCTAAGTTAATTATTAAGTTGGCTAACTTAGACAATTAAACTCTATAATAAATACTAATGAAGAAGTTACATGCTGAACTCCTTCAAAAGTAAATTGAAACCATCCTAGATTAACCTATTATCAAAGATTAGGGATAAAACCTAAGTGCATCTTTTTATGTTCTAAACTAACCTAATTCAAGTTGTCTAAACATGTGTGATTAGTTAATCATGTATACTTAACCAATTATCATAAATTAGAAGTCAATTAATTACTTTAAGGCAATGTACAATGACTAGAGGAAAGAACATAAGCCTAAGCTAACTAATATTCCATTAATTGACAAAAATAAGAATTCTATTTGAAAACTCACATGATTACTCAACATTCAGGATTTTAATTAACAACCAATGAAAAATAGGTAGGGAATCCTTAAGTAATAATTCAGAATCAGACATTAAAATCAGAAACTAAACCTAGGTTATTAATTCTTATAACCCTAAACATGTATGATTAGATTAACAAAGGGAATTTATTAATAATCATATATTAGTGGTTAATCAACTAATTAAGAAGAGAGAACAATAGTATAGGAACATGGTAATGAGCTGAAAAATAAAATCCTAAAACTGAAAGTCACAATCTGTTAGGTTACCCAATAGGAGGCTAACTTATAAACATATTCAAAGCAACAACTAAATCAGGAATATTAAAATCAAGATACACATGTGAACCCTAGACTAATTAGTTCAGGTTTAGGCAACAAAATTAGGGATTAAAGCTATGTTGCTAATTTGAACGTTCCTAAGACATGCAGGATTAAACTAAAGTGAGAATTAGTAAATTAATACACATAGTAACTACTAAACTATTCTAAGAAACAATCACACAAAAAATTGAAAACCTAAACTACAAACTAAAGTAAGTTAAGTCATATAAAATTTAGCAATTTAACATATAACTAAGTTCAAAACAGTATTTGATAACAAAGTAATGAAAATTTAAGCTAATTAGTCTAAAAATCATAAACTAAAAGATAAAAAATCTAAAACTAAAACGTAAGCAAATGATTTCAGTATACAAATAAGCAAAGAAATAAGGCACAGAGGGTACCAGTTAGTAGGAAAAGGCTTAGCCGAAAAAATCAAGATCGCCAGACTTTGGCCGGATTCCGGCGGGGCTTGAAAACGAGCCAAACCCACATGAATCAATTGCTCTTGTCAAGACCAATTAACTTATGTGGGTTTGAGCCATTGAATCATTTGATTTTGACCGGTGAAGAACTTTTAGGGTTTCAGATTCTAAGATCTGAAATTAGTGGAGTTTGGTGAGGTTTTCTAGGAAACAGGTGACAGATTGGGGTTGAGGGTGAGGAGTAGATAATCTGTTAATGTTTTGAAGTAATTTAGAGTTGGTCCGCCGCCGGTTGGCGATTTCCGTACGGCGGTGAACGGTGGTGGACGACGAGGCAAGAGAGAGTGAGGGGGACGAGCTGGGGTATTGGGGGGGGGGGGGAGTTCTGAGGGTAGGAGGGTCCTGTTAGGACATTTATATAGTCAAAGGGGGCGTAAAGTTGTGAGCCGTTCGATCAAAGATGGGGAAAGGTCAAAATGGGGCCGTTTTGTTAAGGTGGGGATTTGGACGGGTTAGGCTGAACTGGGTTGGGGTACTGTGCAAACGGAATTGGGCTTGGGGGTTTGTTAGCCCATCCGTTTTAGCCTATATAAATTCTCATTAATAACTTAATCAAATTAATCCTATTTAAATTCTAAAAGTATATTAATTAATTTTATCCTAATTTCATCTAAATATAATTTAACTAATGAGTCAATTTTAAAAGTACGACCATGAATTAATACTGATAAATACCTAAAGAACAAATTTTGTAATTTCTCCTAATAAAATGATTAAATTATGCAGCTAAGTATTACATTAAATCAAAATTCTAATTATGCAAGATAATAAATTTTTTAATATTTTTGCTATTATTTTTTATTTTTATAAATTTTGAAAGATGAATTTTGATCATAGAAATGCAAATAATTCATAAACAAACACTGAAATTCACACAAAAATTTAAAATTAATTTGTTTTATCAAATTTTGTAGGAGTATCTAAATAGGTGAAAAATTACATGCTCACAGCGCCTAGCGCCACAGACGGCTCCGTGGTCTTGGCCGCGCCAAGTGACAAGCGCGCATGTGCTTCTATCACCCCACCGATATCCTTCACTAGCGCCCACCCGCAAGCAGCTGCCAACAGAGCCGCGCGCGCAGATTGTGATGCCTGAGACAAAGTTGCTGACAACGGACTTGTTTCTACCTTGTAGAAAACTAAGTCCTTTTCATTGTAAATATAGAGTAGTTTTATTCCATGTACTTTCATTATGTTTCTCTAGCATAGTTTGGTCAAGTCTTGTAACTTTGGTTTATTTTTTTAAAGCATTATTAGGGGGATCAAGCAATCAAAAACTTTCTAGCAAGCAATTCTCTGTATTGTTGTCTCTCCTCCTCGATATTGCGTTGCCTTCTTTCGTAACAACTTTCATTAATACAGTCAAACGTTTATTCAATTCTCATTAGTGTTCTCTCCATTGTTGATATTGACTTTTCCGTACGGCACTGACAATCTCGTCTAGCGTACGAAAGGGACCTCACTCAACGGACAACAACTACCCTGACATCTTTCTTATCCTTACGTCGCCCTTCCAAAGAATCTCAGAAAGACGCCGCGTAACGGTACGCATGTTGCTGAAGAGGACAAGAAATGTGGTTAAATGATAGTGACAATTTGTATTATCTCCTTGCTCAAAAAATGAACAAAGAAAAATTTGACATTGAGCTCCACTTCCGGTATCCCCTCTATGTCAAATACTTCATAATGAGTTTATGCATCATCTAATGTGGAAAGCTCACATCTGAATTGTAGTGTCTTGGTATTAACACGTTATTTTTGACACCTAATAAAGAATGACTAAGAGTCATATCTTTAAGAAGTGGCTTGCTGCCACGTGGGGGGTGGGGTGGGGTGGGGATTTTAATCTTTATCCAAGCTTATTAGTTAATTAGATAATGTCCCGTTATTTTGTAATTAACAAATTACCCACATAACTAAGAATAGTCTCAAATTATTTAAAATTCTACTTATTTTTAATACATTTTATACATCATACTATCATGGTTCATGTGGAACCATAAATACGTACACTGTTATTTCATTAAAACATTCATGTAAAAATGCATATATTTTCTCAACTTCTAATTTTTCCTAATCTTATATAAAGAGTAAAAAATTTCGTACGCTTAATTCTTAAAAGGGTAAAAAGATAATCTTCTTTTCTTGTGAGAAAAATAATTTCTATCTTTACAATAAAAAAAATCTCATAAAATTCCTTATATTATGTGTATAATTTAAAATATATTCGAAAGTAGTAATATTAATAACTATATAAAATTATATTTTTCAAACCTTTTACAAAAATGTTTCACTCAATATAAATATCATATAAAAATGTCTCTAACAATATCAAGGTTGTTAAACATATGAAGTCTTATAGTCACAAATTCTTTGTAGAAAAGTACGGGACGTAACACACGTAACACGACCTAACAGAGATGAATACACTTAACACTATCAGCAAAACATTGAATGATTTAAAAACTTCAAGTCTTTTCGGCTAAGTTTCTAAGTTCCAGTGGCCTCTCCTAACTGCTCTTTTTCCTTTTTTCATTTCTACTCGAGATTGATGTTTGCACGTTGATTAGTTCTGGGTTTGTATTCCTAAATGGCTAAACAAAGAGCTCTTGCTTGATTTGCTTCCCCGCAGAAGGACACACTGACCCTCTCTCTATCTTTTGATTAATTGGGTTACTATGTTCCTTTGTTTATTACCTTTCATTTGTAATACAGTCTAGTAAAATATGAATGTGTTTATTTTATTTTGCCTTTACCAACTATGCTTAGTGATTGAACTAATCATCTTCTGATAAGTTATGATTGTGTTTATTTTGCTGGCCAATTTCTAGTTTTGATGAACTTCATTTCTTATGATTTAGATAGATAACAAATGCCTTCATCATGACTAATGCCCCTGTTGACTTAATCATGTTGAACCGTTTGATAATGAGTTGAACTAGGCCTAAGCTAATGTTATGCATGCTCTATCAGTTAAATAATGCTTGTACTGTTGTGTTTGGCTAACTTAATTGAACTATATTTTCTTAGACTTTGGCAAATGTCCTGTTAAGAGCTCATCTGCTGCACCATGCTATATTGGTCCTTATTTATAATATTACATCATATTGTTGATTAAATGAAAATGATCCTCATCATAACTCATGTTTTTCATATGACCTGTCTACTTAGACTGAATAATTTGTTATTGAAACCATGTTTGTTGTACAATCTTAAGAACTCATGCAAATCTATCACTATAGTCTGAACACATGTAATGAACTCTTAGGCATAGTGATCAAAATATTTGCTCATCTGATCTACGATGAGCTACTAAATGTCAACTCAGCCTGAAACTTTAGTACAACTACCTGAGAAAAATAGAATAATACTGTAATAAAATAAAAGGAAGGAGAGTCAAGGTCTTCGGGCGTCGTAACAGCTACCTCGAAGTCTTCGAACATGTACTAGCACCACTCTAACATTCACCGCATCCAGATGTACCTGGATCTGCACACGAAGTGCAAAGTGTAGTATGACTACAACTGATCCAATGTAAGTAACATGACTAACCTTGGGCTGAAACTGGTGACGAGCTCAGAAAGATACAGTCAGAACCAAGATAATGAAAACAAGGGTATAATAATGAAAATAACAGTAGTAGCTTAGAGAAACTTCAATCACATATCACAACTAACTCAATCCACTACTAAGCCAATCCTAAGGAGTAATTCCCCTACAAGAAATTAGGCAAGACACTTAGCTCAAAACACGCTAACTCAATCAACTAATAAACTTTTTCTGTGATTATCCAACTCCGAATGGCTCGAATCTAGCCAAAATAGTTTCAAACAATCAATACAAACTATTTAAAGCTATTTCGAACAATAAAGTTACAATATTTAAAGCGAAACAAAAAGTCAACTCAAAAAATCAAACCCACGCCCGCATCTCAAAACACGACCAAACTTACACAATCCAAACACACATTCGATAACGAGTCCAACCATACAAGAATTACTCAAATCCGACTTCAAATCACCTTTTAAATCCACAAATTATGGTCTAATAAGGTTCACAAATTTTCCCCAAATTTTCTAACTCAAATCAGTAATTAAATGTAAAAATTAATGATGGATTCAGCGAGTCTGACTTAGAATCACTTACCCCAATGATTTCCTTGAAATCCCTCAAAACATCGGCACAAACTGAGCTCTCTGGGCCAATAGATGAAAAATGAAATAAACCTTCATCTCTAGCCTTTTCTGCCCAGCGATATCCGCTTATACGGTCAATTGTCGCACCAGCGGAAAAATCCATCGCAGGTGCGGTTCCCACTAACGATGCAAATCTTCTTATGCGCAGAATAACGCGCACCTGCACGTCTGTTCCTGCGGAACATGGGTTCATATGTGCCCCCGCGCCTCTAGAGGGTCTACGCTTCTACGACCCCAGGCCTGGCTTGTCGTTTCCACTTCTGGAATGCCTCTATCGCACCAATAAGTCTGCACCTGCAGCCATTCCACTGCATGTGTGATGACACCAGAACAATAATCCCTAGGCAAACAACTATGTCCGAACCAAGCCCGGTTTCAATCCATTTCACGCCCAAGGTCCCCGGGGCCCCGTCCTAATATACTGACAAGTTCCAAAACACATAACGGATCTGCTCAAGGCCAAAATTACTTCAAACAACATCGGCCCTACGAATTGTAATCCAAGCCTATTCAAACCATGAACATCTGACTTCCAAAGTTGACGCCGAATCATACCAAAACAACTCCGATTGACCTCAAATTTTGCACAAGTCATAAATAATATGACAAACCTATTCTAACTTACAGAATGAAAATTCTACCCCGATATAAATAAAGTGAACTTTCGATAAAATTTCTCAATCTTTCGAACCTTCAACTTTTTAACTTTTGCCAATTCAAACTGAAACGACATACGGACCTCTAAATCAATATCAAGACATACTACTAAGTCCAAATTACCATACGAAGCTATTGGAACTGTCAAAACTCCATTACAAAGTCATTTACAAAAAAGTCAAACTACGGTCAACTCTTTCAACTTAAACTTCCAACTGAGACTTAATGTCCCATTTCACTCCGGAACTCACCCGAACCAAAATCAAACATCCTCGACAAGTCACATAACTACTATACAACATAAAGGAGGAAATATATGGGAGATCGAGTCTAAAATACTCAAAATGACTGACCGGGTCATTACATCCCCCCCCCTCCCCTTAAAACAAACGTTCGTCCTCAAACGAGTATAAGGACATACTTGAAGTGATGAATATATGAGGATAACGACTATGCATATCATACTCGGTCTCCCAAGTTACCTTCTTGAGTGGTTGACCCCTCCACGAAACCTTCTCTCAAGCAATGCTCTTTGATCTCAACTTTCAGACCTGCTTGTCCAAGATGGCCATCAGTTCCTCAAAAATAAGACAAATCCTTATCCAATTGGAATGAGCTGAAATCTAAAACATGGGACGGATCATTGTGATACTTTCAGAGCGTAGAAACATGGAATACCAGATGAACTAATGCTAGAATAGGTGGCAATGCAAGCTTGTAGGCCACCTTACCAATCTTTTCAAGAATCTCAAAAGGTCCGATATAATAGGGCTCTAATTGCCATTATTCCCGAACCTTCTAATACCCTTCATGGGCGAAACCTGGAGCAAACCCCGCTCCCCAACCATAGGTGACGATGGTATGAGCCAACTCTGCACTGCTTAAATCTTCTTCGGATCTACCTTTATCCCCTCACTAGACACCACATGATTCAAAATGCCACCTAATCAAACCAGAATCCACACTTTGAAAATTTTGCATACAACTTGTTTTCTCTCAAGGTCTGTAGCACAATCCTAAAATGTTGCTCATGATCCTTCCAGCACCGGGAGTACAAAAATATATCGTCGATAAACAAAATGACGAATGTTTCAAGATAGGACTGTAATACACTGATCATCAAATGCATGAATGTTGTTGGGTCATTGTTCATCCTGAATGCCATTACAAGGGACTCGTAGTGACCATACCTGTCACACCCCGATCCTGGGGGGCGAGACCGTCACCCGGTGCCTCACTTATCCTTGCGTACCAACTTGCAACTAAGAGACTCCGACCATATAATATCATACTTTTTCCATGGGCCACATTGCAAGACAGTGCAAATGCATAATAAACATCAATATAAAGCTGGGCCGACAAGGCTGCCATAACTACTACAGGTGGTAAACCAACAAAATATACATACAAGGCCTACAAGCCCAATATACTGCACTAACTGACAAGATATGTCTACAAGCCTCTATTTATGGATGTTCTGTGATCAGAACAGGCCCCGACCTACCCATAACCTATATACGTATATACATAATATGTACACAAAATTTCTAGACCCGAAAACTCCTAAGGACCTGGAACTTACCGATAAAGCTGGGGCAACACGTACTAAGGAGGTCTGCCCATTTGTCTGTCTGAACCTGCACGCATGAAATGTTGAGGCTATAATTCCATTGTTTCGTACATTATTTGCCTTGTATTTTACATGCTTTAATGATAAATTACACTTTATTTGTGCGTAATGGGGTCTATTTTATGTGTAGGTGAATTGGAGATGGAAGTAGGGCAAAAGGGATACTTAAACATTAAAAGTGTGCTCGAGAACAGTGAAAAGGAGATACCTGGCGTCGCCAGGCTTGAATCTGGCGTTAGGCTGGCGAGGCCAGACAAAACCAGGTTGAAGTTGGCGTTAGGCTAGAGAGGTGTGCTCCATTTGCTCCGAATTAACGAAGATGTAGTTTATTAACCAAAAGCCAGCAGAAGACATGGTTGTTTCACTAATTCTGTGCATAATTGCTTGATTGTGTGTCACGACCCAAACCAATGGCCGCGACGGGCACCCGGTGCCTTTACTCAACCGAGTTCCATCATAATGTATCTTTATCATTACATCAACATGGGTAAAGGGTACATAAGGTCCGTATGAGGTAACAAGAATAAAACATGAGAGAACACTCGACATAAAACATCCCAACCTTATATAATGACTTATACATATGATGTATGGGCCTATAAGGCCAAAATAATCACTCGTACATTGAACATTGGCCGACAAGGCCATACAATCTTTCATATACCAGACATATGTCTACAAGCTTCTAAGAGAGCATAAACGTCATAAGGACGAGATAGGGCCCCGACATACCAATCAATACATGTCTAAATAATATTAACCAAATAAGCAACTCCGAAGCAAATAGAGCACACCAACATCTTTAGCTGAGATGATAGCCTATTTGGAGGACTCTAAACCTGTCTATCGGACCTGCGAGGATGAAATTCAGTGTCCCCATGCAAAAGAGACGTCAATAAAAATGATGTACCGAGAATGTAAGGAATAAAAATCCGTAAACAATAGACATAAGAGTAACATGGAGTAAAAGACTCAACATGTATATCTGAATAACTCAGTGAATTATTTAATATTATAATGTCATGCATATGCATATAAATATCATACCATACATGGGTATATGCGTTCATAATATCGTCAAGCCTCTGAGTCATCCCATCATATCATCTCGACCATTATGGGCAAATCATCAACGTATACCAGCCGATCAGGTGGTGGTGTGTATATAATACCGTAACCTTTTTCCCATATCCCATATACATATAATATACATATATACGCATATATAATGCCATCTGGTCATGAGTATGTAAATGAATGCAATTCATGAGAAGTACGTCAATAAATCTCTCAGCATATCATAAGATCATTATGCCTTTGAATAATATCATGAAGTAAACTTTATTAACTTACAAATTTTATAAGACCCATGAATAGACGATAATATAATAAGACATAGGGAAAATCAAGAACATAAGCATCTCTAGCATTTCTATGTATAAAGTCATTTATGGAAGTTGTGCATTTTCTCGTTTTGTTTATATCACATAGATCATGCCAAAAAGAAAGAAGGGATAGCCTTAAAATACATGAACCCATTCTCTTGACAATCCCTCAAACACATGTCTTTTGTGAAGGACACATAACGACGGATCAAAGTAGGAAGTCATTCGTATAATATTTTTGAAAAAAATTGCACCATATTCTCTTAGAATCGCAAATCTTTCACTTTATCGTATTATGAAGTTTCAAACAAGATAATTGAGCTCCATCCGTAAGCATAGCCTTAAGATACAACATGAATGATCTTTATCTGTTAGCATCTTCTTAAGATACAACCTAAAAGATGTAATGAGATTGTCTCAAAATTGTTGATTTTTTGTGGCCCCCATTAAGATGACTAAGATATGGCCTAAATGCCCCTATTTGCCACCTATTTTTAATGACTAAGAGTCATTAGTTGAGCTGCCACGTTATGGGGCGGGGGGTCAAACTTATTCAAAATTTTATAATCAATTAACTAATCCCCCACCAAAAATCACTAATTACCCAATTATCCATATAATTAAGAATTATCTCAGATTACTTAAAATACTAATCACTTTATGTACCCTACTATCATGGTCATGTTATACCTTGTGTTGTACAAGTCCATAAATACGGGGTATTATAGCTTGGACCGTATTTTACTTTGTGTTTACTCTCTTTACTAGTATGTTCTAATTTTAAATACATGTCCCAAACTCAATGTGTTTATTTACTGCTTTAGTTTAATCATCAGTCTACTTCTGTTTGTTGTTTAGCTTTTCAACATGTAACTAACCTGTTTACATTACTGTTTCACTTAGCATATTAGTTCTGTCCTAATTAAACTTAGGATAAGGCCTCATATGGAGCCATATGAATACTCGATTGGTAGCTATTGTTTTAGGCAAACTCTACAAGCGACAAGAATTGATCCCAAAAATCCCCAAACTCCATGAAACAGACACAAAACATATCCTCAAATATCTAAACAATGCGCTCGGATTGTCCGTCCATCTGAGGGTGGAACGTTGACTGAAAAGTGAGGGTGGTATGGGATTTCAGAGACTTCAACATACCAATATGGGGCTACTGGCCAAAACAGGCTGGATAATTTTGATAAGGCCATATTGATAGAAACTAAGCGTCCACCAAACTGTATACNTCAACATTGGTCAAAATTAAAAATCACTTTTATATTTACTATCTAAATAATATAAATGTAATCCGGTAACACTTTTGTAATACAAGAGATGAATACACTAAAATATACTCTAACATGCTATATATGTAGTTAAAATAGTACAACGAAGCGTGTTATATATATATCAATTCCTACCGTAAGCAACGGACTGTAAAGACAACGGACTGTAAAGACAAACCGTAAGGGACCTGGTTCTCTACCAGTTCCCTCAATTACACAGAGATAGCAAGTAGGGAGACGTAGAAATTTTCTGTGAAAAAAATCCCAACTCAAAGGGACAAAAAACCACGACCTACACTGGTAGGATTTCAACTTCACTAACTTGTAATCTCAACTATTACAAGCCACTTTGTAATGACTCTCTTACAAAGACTTCAACACACTAACTTGTAATACACTTATTACAAGCCACTTTGTTACTCACTAGTTACAAAGATTTCAACACACTAACTTGTAATACACTTATTACAAGCCACTTTGTAACTCACTAGTTACAAAGACTTTAACTTATGACTACACTAGTCACAACACAAACACGGATGGTTTATGATTTTGAGTTTCCTAAAACAAAGCTTCTAAGAAAGCAAGATAGGAGTTACAATGAAGAACAAAACACAAGATTACAACTCAACTAAGGACACACATATACTCGTTGTAGAACTGGTCCGTAGTGGAGTTGTCTTCTTGTTCTTGACACACTTGAGTCTTCAACAATGGAGAAGATCTTCAATGCTATGAAGATGGTTGTAGATACCCAAGTGAATATCTTGCTTTTCTTCAACCAAGATATTAAAGACCTTACCACATTCCAAGAAGGATGTACCACATCTTCAGAGTACACTTCACAACCAATAGGAAGTGGCTGTTGCACTGTTACTGCACTGTAGCGTGTACAGTTTCAGGCAATCACTTTTCTGTCATAGCTTTTTACAGCTGTAGAGTTGACATGTACTTTCGTCTGTGAGTCCGTCAAGGGACCATGTCCCTCTGTTGTTCCTTATGAGTTCAACAGTACACTGCCCAGATTTCTTCGTGCACTGTGCAGGCAGTCACTTTCTACCATTGCTTTCCAGCTGTAAAGTTGACTCGTACTTCTGTCAAGGGAAGGTCAAGGGATCAGGTCCCTAAACTGTTTCTTGTTGATCCAAGAGTATACTGCCCAGACTTCTTTGAGTTTATGCTGAATGATTATGCCGGACATGCATTAGGTCCTTTATCTGTTCTTCAAAGAAAGTTTGTTAGATCATCAAAACATAACACTAACCCATCAATTTCCCCCTTTTTGATGATGACAAACTTCTAAAATTGATGACTAGGTATAGAGTCTAACTTAACTAGATAAAGTACCAGGACCCCATATTGTTCCCCCTGTCTTTGTGCTTCCCTTTGGTTGCGCATCAGGTCCTTTATCTGGTTCTTTACATAAAAGTTTGTTAGATCAGCAAAACAAAATACTAACCCATCAATTTCCCCCTTTTTGATGATGACAAACTTTTATAATTGATGAGCAATTATATAATCTAACTTAACCAGATAAGAGACCAGAACCCCATATTGTTCCCCCTGACTATGTGTTTCCCTCTGCTTCCCCCTTAGTTTCTGCCCACATTATCAACAGAGACCAGGTCCCCATATTGTTCCCCCTGACTATGTGCAACTTGCCCTTGCCCACATTATCAATTATCATCTTCCCCCTTTTGGCATCATAAAAAGGCACAAACAAACAGAAAGCACAAAAAAGTCTAACATAGCTAACTCATGCCCCATGTGTGCACACAACATGATAGAAAACAGAAGTAAAAGGAAAACAAGCATTGTCCTTATCAAGATAGAAGTTGATTCATGGATGATAATCTTTTTAAATTCATCAGGAGCAGTGAAGGTGGAATTCAACATGTCATCACACAAAAAAAAAACAAAAAAGCAACCAATAACCACAAAACATCACAACATAAGATAACTGGACATTGAGAGGAGCCTAGAGGGCACTAGAAGAGGAAGGCTTGGAGGAGGAGCCATCACGCAGATATGGTCCCCTTCAACAGTGAAGAGAGTTGCATAGAATTTCTGCACCTCATTTTCATATACCGTGGGTACATCCCCCCTAAAAAGATGATCCCATTGTTGGAACTCCACTATCTCTAGAACTTGCCTCATCCCTGCCATCTCAGAGATGTATGGGTCAAACATACAACCCCCACAAGACTTTTTGAGTTCACAATCTCTCCTGCCCAAATCCACTGTCACTTGGTATGTTCTTCAGTGAACCGGGTCCCCCAACAGTTTCCCTCTGTCATTTTCTCGACTTCTCAACAGACTTCCCTCTCTCGCGCTCAACAACCACCACTCTTCACAGATGATGCACCCTTGTTTTTTTTACAACTTCCTCAGAACCTCCAACCACAGACTTCTGGACCTTTGTAGATCTTTTCACTAAGGAACTAGGTTCCTCCACAACATCTTTATCAATCTCAACCACTGGATTGTCCTTGTCAGCCACAACTTTCCCTTGCTACATCAACCTCTTCTTCTTTTTTTCTGAAGTTTTGCAACCAGGTAGAAGGTCGCTTGAAAGAAGACTCAGGAGTAACTGCTGGCTTGCAAAAAATCCCTCAGAGGTACATAAATGGGAGGAATAGACTCCAAGGGTTTAGTGTATAATATGGGTTCCTGGGTTGTTTCTGCTGAAAGAGAATCGGGTTCTCCAACAGGTTTTTCTTTAATTGTGTCATGAACCGGAGACTCAAAAAGAACCATAGTCCCCCCCATCCCCTAAAAATGGAGTTTCTTCCCCTTGAGACTCAAGAAGGGGGAAGGCTCTTTCATTCGTTAAGGAAGGGTAAGAGTGAGGGTTTTATGGAATGAAGGGTAATAAAAGGGGGTAGAGGAACGGGTTCTGACAGACGCACAAACACTGAAAAGTAGGATGGTGTGGCTCTTGAAATAATTTTGTTATCTTTTGAGAAAAGCAAGAGAATAACACATTACTACTAACTTGTGGTACAGGAACCAGGTTCCTGGCCTATTTTTGTAAAATTTTCAGCTTTCTCTTGCAGTTCAACGCCATACCTTTAGCTTCTATAACCATCATGCGTGTCTACCTGCAACGGTATTGATGTGAGTTAGTCTTAGTTAGAAAACACTTAAGCTAATTGCACCTGAGTGTGACTCTCATAGCCAATGAAGGAGAACCAGGTCCTCAGTTAGGTTTCATCAACCCCAGTGCTATCCTGTTTCTCTCAAATTTTCCATAACCTGTGGAGTGCCTTGCACAACATCTCCAACTTTTTATTCAGCTTCAGTGGAAGTAATTGGGGTACCAGGTTCCTCATATGGATTTGAGGAAGAGGTTGTATTGTCTTCACTTACTTTCCTCTTCCACATGCATCAAAACTCTGTGCTCTTTGAACTTAGAGTTAGGCAGACCACGAACCAGGTCCCTCTGTATCAATCTATTCAAGAGAGAAAAGCTTGCATGACCCAATCTTCTGTGCCACAGTTCTACATCATCATCAACTGCCTTCAAGCAGCTCATATCACCAGCTTCCAAGGATTCAAAGTCAGCAACATAGATATTCTTGTGTCTTTTAGCGATCAAAACCACCTCACCAGTTACTAGACTAGTGACCGTGCATACTTTAGACAAGTATTCTATTTTGTTTCTTTTATCACAAATTTGAGAAACACTCAAGAGACTGTACTTCAACCCATATACATAGTACACATTGTCAATTGAGTGCTCAAGTGATCTTCCAACCCTTCCAACACCGAGAATGTACCCCCTTTTTTTTGCCAAAGGATACATCTCCTCCTTGCAGGGCTTTCAGTGAGAGAAAATCCATGGTGTTCCCAATCATATGCTTTGAGCATCCACTGTACATGATCCATTATAGTCTTGTTCCTCTCACTGTTCCCTGCACATATGAATCAAGGGTTATATTTAGGAACCCAAACAAGTTTGGGTCCCTTGTAGTTAGGAAAAGGGTGAATAAGAGATCTTCTAGTCCATGCAAGCAAGAATCAATTTTTCTTAGTGGGACCTGGTCCCTTCTTAGCATTCCTCTTATCAAAAAACATTTTGTTTTTCTGAACTGATTGATCCCTAGCAGGGCAGCTTTCTTTGAAGTGCCCATTGTTCCCACAGTGGGTACAGAGCCAGTTGTCTGGAACAGTGACATACTTCCTGTGTGGGTTGTAAGGAATTTTCTCCTTTTGGAACCCGATGTCCTGCCTATTTCCACTGTTATTAAAGTACAAGGCAGTGATCGCATCAGAGGACCAGGTCCATTTCAGTAAATTTTCAAGATCAATTTTTAGTTTAACCATTTCAGCTTGAAGTTGCCTATTTTTCTCAAGTTCACAACATAGGCTTTTTTTTTACATCATTTAGTTCCTTTTCAAGCTCAATGTGTTTCTCACTAGCTACCTCTTTTCCTTTCTCTATGGTTGAAGCCTTATGTTCACATTTGAGCCCCTCAATTGTTTCCTCTAGGTTAGTGATTACTACCAAAAGGTCATATCTAGATTGCTCAGCTTCTCCTAACTCTATGGTCAAGGCATTCTTATCATCAACTAAACTGCAGTATGGATCAATAAGAACACTTGTTAATGACCTTAATTTCTTAGAAGAGTAGGACTTCAGATTTCTCTAAACATCCCTGAAATTTACCTCATCGTTGTCATCCTCTTCATCATCATCAGACTGGGCCATTATAGAGAATACTGAGTCATACGCCTTAGCCTCGTTATCTACTGCCATCATGGAATTGTTTCCTGCTTTTGGTTCCTCTTCTGATTCACTAGAGGAGTCTCTCCATGCAGCAAGAGCTTGCTTCAAAACATTGTCAGCTGCACTTTTTCGACTGAATCGTTTGTCAGGAACTTGGTTCCTCTTTGCAGTTTTGTTAGAATTGTGCTTGTAAGACTCCTGCTTCAGAAGTGGACAGTCCTTGATAAAGTGTCCTGGCTTTCCATACTTGTGACATAGATCATAGTTTCTAGGCTTGCTCGAACTGCCTCTTCTTGGTATGCCACCATTCCTTTGAATCATCTCTTGGAATCTTTGAGTGAGATACTCCATGTCGGATTCATCACCACCGGAATCCTTGTTGGCAGCCTTGAGAACCAGGTCCTTCACCTGGTCTTTCTCCTTCCTAGGCTCTCTTCTTTCGATATCCTTCTTTCTTTTCATCTCATAAGTTTTGAGATTTCCAATAAGCTCGTCAATAGTCAGCTTCTTTAGGTCTTTGGCTTCAGTGATAGCATTAAACTTGCTCTCCCAAGAACCTGGTAGAACACTAAGTATCTTCCGGACTAGCTTGTTGGTTGGAATGATTTCACCAAGTGAATGAAGCTCATTGATTATGGAGGTGAAGCGGGTATGCATCTCTTGAATGGACTCATCCTCTTTCATTTTAAAGAGTTCATACTCAGTTGTCAGCATATCTATTTTGGATTGCTTTACCTGAGTAGTCCCTTCGTGAGCCGTTTGAAGAGCTTCCCATATTTCCTTGGCAGATTCACATGCCGAGATACGATTATACTCGTTTGGTCCAATACCACAAACAAGAACCTTCTTTGCCTTGAAGTTATTCTCAACAGCTTTTCGGTCAGCACCATTGTATTCTTTTCTCGTCTTTCGAATAGTCTTTGTTCCCTCTCCAACATCCTTCATAGGGACAAAGGGACCATCACAAATAACATCCCAAAGCTCAGAGTCTTCAGCTATAATGAAGTCATGCATTCTTGTTTTCCACCAACCATAATTTTGGCAGTTGAATCTTCGGGGTCTATAGGTTGATTGTCCTTCTTCAAAGTTGGGTGGAGCAGCCATTAGAGATCCTTTCTAGGTGTTAACTTTTTAGAAAGAACCTGCTATGATACCAATTGATAGAAACTAAGCGTCCACGAAACCGTATATAGAACCCGGTTCTCTATCAGTTCCTACCGTAAGCAACAGACTGTAAAGAAAAACAGTAAGGGACCTGGTCCTATACAAGTTCCCTCAAATACATAGAGACAACAAGTAGAAGAGACGCATAATTTTTACGTGGAAAAATCCCAACTCAAAGGGGGGAAAAACCACGACCTACACTGGTAGGATTTCAACTTCACTAACTTGTAATCTCAACTATTACAAGCCACTTTGTAATGACTCACTTACAAAGAATTCAACACACTAACTTGTAATACACTTATTACAAGCCACTTTGTTACTCACTAGTTACAAAGATTTCAACACACTAACTTGTAATACACTTATTACAAGCCACTTTGTAACTCACTAGTTACAAAGACTTTAACTTATGACTACACTAGTCACANTTTATGATTTTGAGTTTCCTAAAACAAAGCTTCTAAGAAAGCAAGATAGGAGTTACAATGAAGAACAAAACACAAGATTACAACTAAACTAAGGACACACATATACTCATTGTAGAACTGGTCCGTAGTGGAGTTGTCTTATTGTTCTTGACACACTTGAGTCTTCAACAATGGAGAAGATCTTCAATGCTATGAAGATGGTAGTAGATACCCAAGTGAATATCTTGATTTTCTTCAACCAAGATATTAAAGACCTTACCACATTCCAAGAAGGATGTACCATATCTTCAAAGTACACTTCACAACCAATGGGAAGTGACTGTTGCATTGTTACTGCACTGTAGCGTGTACAGTTGCAGGCAATCACTTTTCTCTCATAGCTTTTTACAGCTGTAGAGTTGACATGTACTTTCGTCTGTGAGTCCGTCAAGGGACCAGGTCCCTCTTTTGTTCCTTATGAGTTCAACAGTACACTGCCCAGATTTCTTCGTGCACTGTGCAGGCAGTCACTTTCTGCCATTGCTTTCCAGCTGTAAAGTTGGCTCGTACTTCTGTCAGGGGAAGGTCAAGGGATCAGGTCCCTAAACTGTTTCTTGTGGATCCAAGAGTATACTGCCCAGACTTCTTTGAGTTCATGCTGAATGATTATGCCGGACATGCATCAGGTCCTTTATCTGGTTCTTCACAGAAAGTTTGTTAGATCATCAAAACATAACACTAACCCATCAATTTCCCCCTTTTTGATGATGACAAACTTCTAAAATTGATGACTAGGTATAGAGTCTAACTTAACCAGATAAAGTACCAGGACCCCATATTGTTCCCCCTGTGTTTGTGCTTCCCTCTGGTTGCGCATCAGGTCCTTTATCTGGTTCTTTACATAAAAGTTTGTTAGATCAGCAAAACAAAATACTAACCCATCACATGTGCTCTTGTAAGCCGTGTCCTCAAGGATAAATATTTTCGCAACTCTGACTTTCTTAATGCGGGCGAGGGATCAAATCCTAGCTTTATCTAGCGTTCTCTCTGTGCGGCAAAATATCTCCTTCAGAAGGGGTGTGTGAAAAGGATTGGAAATGGGCTTGATACACGGATCTACCATGATCCATGGCTACCAACGGGGTAATCCATGTTTATACAAAGTATTCCAGATGATGAGTCCATGAACCTTTGTGTGGCGGACTTGATAGATGAAGATACAAAAATGTGGAATCTACAACTCTTGAAAACCCTCTTTACTGCCGAGGAGATAAAATGTATCAAACACATTCCTCTGGGATTAAGTCTCCGTGATGATACTTGCATGTGGAGGTTAGATAGAAAAGGAAACTATACCGTTAAGAGTGGCTACTTGGTGCTAGAAAATAATAATCCTCCTAGTTCAGATGGTAACACTTGAAAGAAACTCTGGACTTTAAAAATGCCACCAAAGGTCTTAAATTTTTCTTGGGGGGCATTGAAAGGAGTTTTACCAACTGGTGAAAATTTATCCTCTAGAAATGTTCTTCAAAGCAATATTTGTCCAGCATGCCTTCAATATGCTGAATCTATCATGCACTATTTAGTTATGTGCAATGCGGCAAAAATAGTATGGCTTAAATCTTCTATGGGGTGGCGGCCAGTGGGAACCTCGTTCATGGAATGGTTCACGGCGCTAGTAGCATCTGTCACGAGTGAACGTACAATTAGAAAAGGCTATCATGCTTCTATGGGATATTTGGAATGCCCGCAACAATTTGGTTTGGAATGGCAAAACGATATGGCCAGAGACCATCATTCTTAGAGCCAGAGTGGACTTGGCTCGAACTGATAATAATATTTGTTTTGTGGTTGGGACAGAATTTGTTGTTAAGTGGTTTCCCCCTGATCCTGGTACGCTGAAATGTAACATTGATGTTAACTCTGGTAGGGCATGGGCTGGTATGTTGATTCACGACACTCATGATTTTTTTTTTGAGGATTTAGAACTCCATTAGAAGCTTCACATGATGCAGTAATGGCTGAAATTCTAACAGTTCGTGAAGCCTTGAGATGGTTGAAAATGCAGCATCACAGATCCCCTATTACTATTGAAATGGATTGTCTTTTGGCCAAGCAAGCATGGGAAAGATCTAATACTGGCAACTTGTATTTTGATATTATTGTGCAAGATTGTGAAGTGCTCATGTGCGACTTTATCTATTTCCTTATCTTTTGATAGAAGGTCACCAGAGTGCCCATATGTTAGCTAGGGTCGCGAGTTCCATGTCTGATGCGATGGAATGGACTGTGCATCCCCCATCTTTGATTCATAATGTACTCATTTCCGATAAGAATAATACTTGAGTTGCATGCTTTTTTTCAACAAAAAAAATGGCCAAGATTTTCCTTTTTCTTTTGATTTTGTTTCATGGTTTACAGTGGAATTCGAAATGAATGAAAAGAAAATTAATGACTAAAGATTGTAAAAGTTGCCAAGGGATGTGAAATCGAATCTCTTCTTGAGATCCGATTGGGTTGGATCTGGCCCATTCTTCCGGAATATTCACTGGATTTTTGCTCGAACTTTTAGCCCATATACAGAGGTGAAACTAAAGGTTGTTACTACTCTCTTGGTCTCAATTTTGATGTTAATACTTTATCCTACTACTTTTAACCATTTTGGAAAATCAAGAAGCTGGATAGTTTTATAATTATTTAAATCATAAAATTTGAATTACTAAGGTAAGTCTCAAGGGATACAGAGCAAACTTCTTTTTGAACTTGACTAGAAATGAAAGGAAATTGTCTCTTATATTTAAACGGGCGGACTCGCTCTTTCTATATTATATGTTATTGATTTTCTATAAATATTTATTAATATTATTGAAACAAAAGTGAGGTACTATATCAACCTAATAAGTGCTAGTATTGCTTGCCATGTGTTGTTATTGTCACCTTTACCCGTAAATAGTGTAGTTGAATTTATATGTGGTTTATAGACAAATGAGTTAATTTGATTTAAAAATGACGGACGAATTAGACATAAATATAAGACTTAGCCTTAAAATTAAGATGAACAAAAGATATCTGGGTTCCGGGCGCAGAGCTACCGGGAACAATAAGAACAGTGGAAATAAGCAAGAAAGTAAAATGTCATTTGAGCTTTTGATGAAGTTTAGTATATGCTTGTCAGAAAATTCATCCTTTTACGATGATGATAGAGCTCACTATTTATAGTTACACCCAGGGAATAAGGTCTTAGGATTAAGATCCTCTTTAACGACAATTATGAGGGCCATTGAAGAATGTGTAACGGTGGGCAGTGAATGTCATATTATCTGCAACGGATCATGCACCTAATGTTATCGAATATTCTATATTGAATGCTACCGGATAGCGGCATTTATTTTGTTTTTATGAATGTCATTCTCCCCGAGGACAAGCGAAATCGTTGCCTTCGGGTTTGGCTATCTTCTGTCTTCGGTTTCACATGTTACTTTCTCATGTGATCATTAAATATGAACATATTTACCCCATACAACTATCGTAGTCATGGTTCCTTCTTAATTCAACATTGATGCTTAATTATT
>ML293444.1:609-23027 GCA_005239495.1 Nicotiana undulata | reverse complement strand
ATATTGTGCGTGATTTATGCCATGTTGTGGCTTATTATAGCGCTTGGGATGTAGGAGCCCCTCTGGACTCTGTAACACACCCCCAGTGAGCGCCGGTACCGATTGAGTGATGCCCACGGGGCTTATGATGAGTGATTGTGAAGTTGCCTGATGGACAGAGTGATTGTGAGGTTGCCTGATGGGCAGAGTGATTGTGAGGTTGCCTGATGGGCTAATACTGAAAGATATTGTGATGAGAATTGATTATGGCCCGAGGGGCAGTTTTATGAAGATTTTTACTGAGTTTTCAAACTATGATTTACTTCGTTTTCAAACTGGTTTTACTGAGAAATTTTATTGAGATATACTGATATTGCACTTGTTTTCAAGGGATTTCTGAAAACTGATTTCGAACTTATAATTGATGAATGTTACATGGTGACTTGGTGTTTTACTGGTTTTGTGGAATTGTGTATCTGTTCTGTGTGTTTATATTACTCAGACTGTGATTTATTTTTATTACTACTGAGTTGGCTTACTCATAAAGACTCTCTGTGTCTTTGTGCACAGATCCAGGTACTAGTTCGCAGCAGTAGCTGACGCAGGTTCGATAGCAGCATTCACGGGATTTTCGAGGTAGCTGTCCAGCGTCCACAGCTTCTCCATTTCCCTTCCTTATTTAATATTATCATTTGATTCAGAGACATATATTATAGTTTTAGCAGAGTTAGATTTAATTATTCTTAGATGCTCATGACTTTGACTCCAGTTCTCGGGAGGTTGGTTAGGCTGCTATTGGGACGCTAATACGTATTTATATTATTTATGCTATGGTTGCATGCTTATTACTAAATTGTGAACTGTTATAATTGAATAAACGCGTAGTAAGGTGATGGTTGGCTAGCCTAGTTCCACGATAGGCTCCATCACGGCCTGTTAGGATTTGGGGTCGTGATATCGGGGTAAAGTACAACCTTAAGTTTACTGGCAGCTCGAGGCAATGGAACTTTTGGGTCCGTGTTAAGTGAAGGTAAGGTCCTTAGGCCTTTAAATATCGGCCCTTAGGCTCTAAAATATTGGCCTTTAGGCTCTTTAGATTGGCCCTTAGGCTCTTTTAGGTCGGCCCTTTCGGCCTCTAAAATGGCTATAATTTTTCCCTCTTTCTGGCTAAAGACTTAGTGAAATTTTTGGTATGCCTTAGCATGTATCTTTTGTATTAATGTTTGATTTTTTGAAGGTTCGATTGGTTGGAACCTTGTTTGTAAGTCGAGTTGTAATGATAATCGAATACCTCTTAAGGTCTTTTCGAAGGCTGATGTTTTTTAAGCCTCCACATTATTCGAGGGCTGATTTTATCGAAGCCCCTTTTCTTTTGCCGAGGGTAGCTTAATTTAACCGGTTTTTTTGAAGTGTTTGAAGGACTACAGTTTTATGGTTGAAGTCGGACGTCTCCGAGCCGCATTATTTTGGCCGTAGCCTTTTATATGGTCGTAGCCTTTAGTCCCCGAATGTGATGGCCTTGGCGTTAATATCGAGGGGATGCCTTTTTGAGGTCTTATAAGTTCGAGTATGCCTCATTGAGGTCTTATGAGTTCGATTATGCCTCATCGAGGTCTTATGAGTTCGATTATGCCTCATCGAGGTCTTATGAGTTCGAGTATGCCTCATTGAGGTCTTATGAGTTCGAGTATGCCTCATTGAGGTCTTATGAGTTTGAGTATGCCTCATCGAGGTCTTATGAGTTCGAGTATGCCTCATCGAGGTCTTATGAGTTCGAGTATGCGATGACTCGAAGCATTGATTGTTGATGACAGTCCCCGAGTATTCAGATGCATTTGGGGTTTTGGCCATTTAGCCGTTTCATTGTAGAAATATAAATGTGAAAATAGTAGACTTCTTTGATCACAAAGTGTTTCGATATAATAACATTGCTTCTTTGAATGATTGATAGATGTGTACATGTTTTGCCTATTGGGGGCTCAACTGCCCTACATGGACACGGTTCATTTGGCCGTTTGATCCATTACATCATTCTCTTATCAAGGCCCTCTTTGGCTCGGAGGTTATTTTCTTCGAAGATATAACCTCCGAGGGTGATGCCCCCCCCCCCCCCCCGCCAGTATTCGAGGTTGATTTGAAAAGAAGCCTTGAATACTTGTTGAATTTCCCTTAGGTAGCATATAAGTGTTGCCTCGTTAAAAACCTTGCCGGTAAAACCCATTTGGGATAAAACCCGATCAAAGGGAAAAAGAGTGCAACGCATGCTTTAAAACCCAAGGTCTTCGACCTTGAAGGGTGCTTCGATATCTCCAATCGAACACCTGTAAGGAGTTAGTATGAAATATAAATGAAGAGGGGAGAAGGTCATACCTCAGCAATAATAGCGTTTGAGAAATGATATATTCCAATTGTTTGGTAGTTTCTCGCCTTTCATTGTGCTGAGTTTATAGGATCCCTTGCCTACGACTCCAAGGACACGGTACGGTCCTTCCCCATTAGGACCTAACTTCCCTTCATTTGGGTCTCAAATATTGAGGGTGACTTTCCTTAGAACTAAGTCCCCAACTCCGAAGTAACGAAGGTTCATCCTTCTGTTGTAGTACCTCTCGATCCTTTGTTTTTGCGCGTCCATTCAAACTAATGCGGCTTCACTTTTTCATCTAGTAGCTCGAGGGAAGTGTTCATGGCCTCGTTGTTTGAGTCCTCGGTGGTATGATGAAACATGATGCTCAGTTCCCCGACATTGACTAGGATCAATGCTTCGGATCCGTACACCAAAGAAACAGGGTTTCCCCCGTGCTCGACTTTGACGTTGTTCGATATGCCCACATGACCTCGGGAAATACTTCTCTCCATTTCCCCTTTGCATCATCTAACCTTTTCTTTAAGTTTTGAATGATGGTTTTGTTCGTGGACTCGGCCTGGCCATTTGCACTTGGGTGATAGGGCGTTGATAGAATTCTTTTTATTTAATGGTCCTCGAGGAATTTCGTCACTTTGATGCCGATGAACTGCTTTCCATTATCGCATCCTATCTCGGCGGGTATCCCGAACCGGCATATAATGTGGTCCCATATGAATTTGATGACCTCTTTTTCTCTTATTTTCTCGAAAGCATGTGATTCGACCCATTTTGAGAAGTAGTCAGTCATAAACAAAATAAATTTAGTTTTACCTAGTGTCGTTGGTAGAGGGCCAATGATGTCCATCCCCCATTTCATGAAGGGCCATGGGGATAGGACCGAATGGAGTTGTTCACCGGGCTGATGGATCATTGGTGCGAACCTTTGGCATTTGTCACACCTTCGAACGAACTCCTTTGTGTCTTTTTCCATGTTGTCCCAATAATATCCTGCTCTGATTACCTTTCGAACCAAGGAATCGGCACCGGGGTGATTCCCACAAGTGCCTTCGTGGATTTCTCGTAGTACATAATCAGTGTCCCCCGGTCCCAGACACACTGCCAGTGGTCCGTCAAAGGTTCTTCTATATAATGTTCCATTCTCATCGAGTGGGAATCGAGTTGCTTTGGCTCGCAAGGCCCTTGACTCTTTTGGGTCCGAGGGAATCTTCTCGTGCTTCAAGTATTTGACGTACTTGTTCCTCCAATCCCACATCAAACTCGTTGAATTTATTTCTGCATGGCCTTCTTGGACTACCGACCTCGACAATTGGACGACAGTCCCCGGGATAATGTCATCCTCTTCGACTGACGACCCCAAATTTGCAAGAGCATCGGCCTCGTTGTTCTGTTCTCGGGGCATGTGGTCCAGTGTCCATTCCTTGAAGCGATGTAATGTCACTTAGAGTTTGTCCAAGTATCTTTGCATTCTATCCTCTCGAACCTCGAAGCTACCATTCACTTGGTTCACTACCAAAAGAGAGTCGCATTTGGCCTCGATAACCTCTGCTCCTAGGATCTTAGCTAGTTCGAGACCTGCAATCATGGCCTCATACTCGGCCTCATACTCGGCCTCATTGTTAGTTAATTTCGTTGTTTTTATAGATTGTCTAATGATGCTGCTCGTAGGCGGTTTTAGAACTATACCGAGCCTGAACCCTTTCACATTCGAGGCACCATTTTTGAAGAGGGTCCATACCCCCGATGATGTGCCCGTTTTTAGCAAGAGTTCCTTTTCTACTGCGGGCACGAGGGCAGGTGTGAAGTCAGCCACGAAGTCTGCCAAGATTTGAGACTTGATAGCCATTCGGGGATGGTATTCGATATCATATCCCCAAAGCTCGATGGCCCATTTGGCCAATCGACCTGATAATTCGGGCTTATGCAAGATATTTCGAAGTGTATATGTAGTTAATACACATATAGAATGACATTGAAATTATGGCTTCAATTTCCTAGATGCACTTACTAATGCAAGAGCTAATTTTTTCAAATGCGGGTACCTGGTTTTAGCGTCCCCCAGGGTCTGACTTACGTAATAAATAGGTAATTGTGTACCTTGTTCTTCTCAAACCAACACACCACTTACCGCTACCTCGGACACGGCTAAATACAAGTAAAGTTTTTCATCCTTCTTCGGAGTATGAAGCAAGGGTGGGCTCGAGAGATACCGTTTTAATTCTTCTAAAGCTTGTTGACACTCCGGGGTCCATGTGAAGTTGTTTTTCTTCCTGAGTAGGGAAAAGAAATGATGACCTCGAGATAAATCGGCCAAGAGCAACTATCCGTCCGGTTAGCCGTTGCACGACTTTCACATTATTACGACGGTGATTTCCTCGAGGGCTTTGATTTTATCGAGGTTGATCTTGATACCCCTGTTCGATACCATGAATTCTGGAAACTTTCCCGAGCCAACTCCAAAAGCACATTTCTCGGGGTTGAGTTTCATGTTGTACTTTCTTAGGATATCGAATGTTGCTTGCAAATGAGTCAGATGGTCCTCTGCGTGCAGTGCTTAACTAGCATTTCATCAATATAAACTTCCATAGATTTGCCTATTTGATGCTCGAACATTTTATTAACTAAGTGATATGTAGCTCCTGCATTTTTTAGCCCGAAGGGCATTTACATTATAGCAATATTACCATACTTCGTGATAAACGAAGTCTTTTCCTGGTCCTCCGGGTTCATTTGAATTTGATTGTACTCGGGGTAGGCATCGAGAAAAGTAAGGATCTCGTGGCCAGCCATAACATCGATCAAACGGTCGATGTTGGGTAGTGGGAAGGAATCTTTAGGGCATGCTTTGTTCAAATCTTTGTAGTCTACACACATTCTAAGTTTGATTCCCTTTTTAGGGACTACCACTACGTTAGCTAGCCACCCGAGATATTTTACTTCCCTGATGGATCCTATCATGAGAAGTTTTGTTATCTTTTCCTTGATGAATGTGTGCTTTAACTCGGATTGAGGCCTCCTCTTTTGCTTCACCGGTTTAAATTTGGGATCGACACTTAGTCGATGAGTGGTTATCTCCGGCGGGATCCCTGTCATATCTGAGAGGGACCAAGCAAAGAAATCAATGTTATTGATAAGGAATTGAATGAGTTTTTCCATGAGTTTGGGAGTTAATCCTGTTCCTAGGTATACCTTTTGTTCCAGCAGATGCTCGATCGATACCACTTGTTCGAGCTCCTCGACTGTGGATTTCGTCGCATATGACTCCTCGGGGGCGACGAAGGATCGAGGGGTGAGGAAATCTTCTTCTTCATCCTCGACCTTCTGGTCCTCGATCACACGTTCCTCGGGCTCAGTCGAGGATATGAGCTGTGATTTCTATTTGGCTATCTGCTTGTCCTTCGATTTTTCCAATGTGGAGGAAGTCGGTACTGGTGTCGAGTCGTGTACTACAAACATCTCCTTAGCTGCATGTTGCCCCCCATATACTATTTTTATGCCATATTTTGTTGGGAACTTCATCATTTGATGAAGGGTCGATGGAGATGCCCTCATGTTGTGTATCCACAGCCTTCCCAGCAAAGCATTATATCTCATGTCCCCTTCGATGACATGAAACTTCGTGTCTTGTATGGTCCCTGCTACGTTGACTGGGAGGATGATTTCCCCCTTAGTTATTTCACTTGCCATATTGGACCCATTCAAGACTCGAGATGTTGGTATGATTTGGTCAAGCAGCCCAAGCTGCTCCACGACCCTTGATCTGATTATATTTGCTGAGCTACCTGGATCCACGAGAACACGTTTAACTTGAACTTTATTTAAAAGGATAGAAATTACTAGTGCATTGTTGTAAGGCTGAGATAAGGCCTCGATTTCTTCCTCGTTGAATGTGAGAGTGTCCTCGGGTATGTAGTCCCAAGACCGTTTCTCCCTGGTGATAGATACTTTGGTATGTTTGAATATAGGTCCCAATGGTACGTCGACTCCGCTGATGATCATGTGAATGACATGTTGGGGCTCCTCCGGTTCATTCTTCCTGTTTGCGTCTCTTTCTCGGAAATGGTTCTTGGCACGGTCCCTGAGAAATTCTCGAAGGTGCCCTTCATTGAACAATCGGGCCACCTCCTCTCTGAGCTGCCTGCAATCCTCGGTCCTATGCCCATGAGTACCATGGTACTTGCACATCAAGTTGGGGTTCCTCTGATAAGGATCTGTCTGTATGGGCTTGGTCCACCTGGCATCTCTGATTTTGCCAATGGCTGAGACGATGCCTGAGGCATCGACGTTGAAGTTGTATTCTGATAATCGGGGTGCCTCCAGCGGGCCCGAGTGCCTATCGAACCCGGTCTTACTCATGAGTCCTCGGGAATTCTGGCCTCGATCTGCTCTTCGATCATTCCGAGGTATGTTACACCTCGGATTGCTCATTCGATCCTCGATGTAAGGCTGATATCTTTCCTTGTTCGGCCTTGACTCCCTGTCTGCATCTCTCGACTCCTTTGTTAGTAACTTTCTTGGATAAACTGAGCCCGAGGGGATTCCCAACTGGTCGTCCTCGACCCTAATTTTTGACTGGTACCTGTTATCCACATCCGCCCAAGTCACGGCGGGGTACTCGATCAAGTTATACTTCAACTGCCTCGAAGCTATCGAACTCCGTTCATTCAGCCCCTAAGTGAAGGCTTGTACGACCTAGTCATCGGAGACTGGTGGTAACTCCATTCGTTCTAACTGGAAAAGGGTGACGAACTCCCTCAATATCTCGTTCTCTCTTTACTTGATTTTGAATACATCTGACTTCCTTGTTGCAACCTTTATGGAACCAACATGTGCCTTTACAAATGAATCGGCCAACATGGCAAATGAATCGATAGAGTTTGGGGGCAGGTTATGGTACCACATCATGGCCCCCTTCGACAAGGTTTCCCCAAATTTCTTCAGTAGAATAGACTCGATCTCGTCGCCCTTCAAATCATTCCCCTTCATACCACAAATATATGTGGTGATATGCTCGTTGGGATCGGTGGTCCCATTGTATTTTGGGATGTCTGGCATCCGAAACTTCTTCGGAATGGGCTTCGGCGCCGCACTCAGGGGGAACGACTTTTGTACAAACTTCTTTGAGTCCAACCTTTTTCAAAATCGGAGGTGCTCCCGGAATCTGGTCGACCCTTAAGTTGTATGTTTCCACCTTCTTATCATTGTCCTCTATCTTCTTTTATCCCGACTCGACCATCTTTGTGAGCTCCTAGAGCATTCTCATGATGGTGGGATCAGTTCCTGACCCATTGTTGCTAGATCTCTTCGTGATTGGCTCAGCACGATGAGTGGTTTTTGGTCCTGCTATGCTCGGAGTCTGTTGCTGACTTTGCAACTGAGCGATAGCAACCTGTTATGCTTGCAACATTTCAAAAATCACTTGTAGACTGACTTCTCTTTCTTCTCGAGTCTGTGTCCTTTGAGCATCGGGGAGGTCCTCTCTGCGTACACTTCCTTCAACATCAGCGCCCAAGTCGACGTTCAAAGCAATGTGTGAACCAACGTCGACTAGGTTAGGGGCTAGTGCTACCCCAGGGTTAAGCGGTGGCACACAGGTCCCTGAAGCTGTTGCACTATTTTCTTCATGGAATCCAAGGTCGTTGTTTCTATGCTCAGGTGCGTTTGCAGTGTTAGATAATTTTTAGCCTGAAATCAAAGAATCTTTGACAAGAAAAAGTGTAAAAAGCATAACGTGTGTTATCAGAAAACTAGCACTAAAATAATCACTATTATCTTTAGTCCAACGGTGGGCGCCAAACTGTTTACCTTGAAAATAATAGTAACAATTATACTTGATTTATGGTTCTAAAGATATGTGATTTATTCCAATACTAGTAAATAAACAAGCAATATTAAGTGTAAGTGAGAAGAAATGATGAACCAAACCAGTGTTGCTAAGGCAATAGGGACCTCGAGCTCGATATTCTCGGGGGCCTCGAGGTGAGTTAAGAGCAATAAAGTAAGAAAATAAAGTAAGAGCAATAAAGTTGAGGAACAAATCTGAGCACAGTAAACGAGATAAGTAGGATAGAATGTTCTATTGGCAGTGATACGATGATGTTTACAAATGATTGGGGTCCCCTTTATATAGGAGGGGAAATCCCAAATAAGATACCTTTCTATTTACAGTAAAAAATCCTATTGGTACAATTGTATAACCGCCTAGTACGAACCAATCTTGAAATTTTACGCTTTGACCTATATGCCCTTGAGAAATTCTCGCTTTTTCTTGAGGTGTCATCGAAATGATACTGCCTCGGGTTAGGTCGTGACATGCCTTCGATTTGTTCTCTCGAGGTGTGCATTTTCAGATCGGGTTCGACCCTTACTTCGAGTCAGCCGAGCTCGGGCTCGGGACACAATTGAGGCCTCCCCGATTTCGCCAGTATACACAAGTCATATCAAGATAAAAGTTATGCAAAAACTATTGAAGAGATTCATAGCTCAAACTTTCTTGCTTTAGGTGTAACAACCAAAGGGCAACTCGACGTACAAGGCATGTCGCGTTCACCCAAGGTTCGGGAAGGACCGTACCCCAAAAGGGTATGATGTGAGCAGTCTACCTTATGCAAGCATCTGTATCTGATTCCATTGCTCGAACATGTAACCTATAGATTATAGGTCGGACGGAAATATAGATTAAGAAAAGACAAGTAAAGTAGGTGCACGTAGATTGAAGGCTTAAGCTGGAATTATTTTACCTTTATACAACATCAGTTTTGAATTATTCAGACAAACAATCAATATTTTGTCATTTTCTATCAATCATGTTATCTTTAAATCACTATATATATAGCTATTACCAGCGGAATCCCTTTTCTTCTTCCAACTTCATATCAATGCTACGTTGTCCTTTTGCTAGAACCACCAAAATGACAATTTGGATTTAACATAAAGAAATTTAGAATAAAAACCTTGTCAATTTTCAACACAATCTTTTCACTGCATACTTAATAATTGAAAAGAAATATACATCATAGACGACATATCTTTTGGCTAAAATCTTTTGTATTTGAGACATATATCACTTTGAAGAATGAGGACATGTGTAAAAAAGTGTCAACATCACAAGTTGAAAAATTAAATTAAATCAAAGTGAAAGAGGAAGTATTATGTCTCTGTGACAGTTGTCAAAATTAGAAAAACAAAGACACAATCTTGATACTATTGGAACAAGCATGTATATAGTACACGAAAGAGTCGTGGAGTTTTTATCACTGATTAGGAGATTGAAAATATTTGTTGCACAATTATTTATTTTTAAGTTGCAGTATTCGACAAACTATATAAATCTTTGATGAGTTTGGCTACCGGCTGAATTGTTGTTACATGTCGTTTCATAATGTATCGTATTATATTATACTATATTGTATTTTATTGTATTGTCTAATGAATATAATGTTTGAATAGATTCATTTGTACTTGTTTCATGATGTCACGCATTAACAATATGAAGAATAAACTTGCAACATTACTAAGTGTTGAATCAAGTCACTGCATGGTTTTGAAGAATGACAAATGACAACACAGTTGAACCAGGTCCATCAGGGCAAACATAGTCAAGCAGACTAGATAGCACGAGAAGAGTCCATGCTCAGGAGATAAACATCATCTCAGAATTAAGGGGTTATCTCCTAAGCGAAAAGGTTGCAAATTGATAAGAAGATGGACTTCGCATTCAGGTAGGACAGAATCAAGATAAAGGAAGATCAAGGAAGTTGAGATAGACTCAAACTCTTCCACCAAGGAAGAGTTGCATCAGAATTGAACAACAACATCTCAACTACCGATTCTATAAATTGTTGAAGCATTCCTGCTGAAGAAATTGCGCACATACACAGAAGTGAAACAAGAATTGAAAGCAAAATTACCAAAGCAATTTTGCAAGCAGTTCATGTGAAGAATCCTTGTGCGACTCAAAAGCTACTTAAACAAGCTCAAAGAACCAGTTCCATCTTTTGTCTTTCGAGTCTAGTTGTTTGTAGTAGGTGATTACATATTGTATCTTTCAGTTTTATCTAAAAGCAATTGTAATAGGTACTCAGTGTTCAAGTTAGAGTTAACTTGAAGTTTGTCGCAATTAGCTAGAGGCTAGTTTGCCACAAAGGGATTAGAGTTAGTCCTTAGGTTTACAAAAGAGTTTATTTTGTAAATGTTGTTTGGCTCATTGACATAGTGAAGAGTTTGGGAAAATCCTACTGGGAAGTAGGTCGTGGTTTTTTCACCTTTTGAGCCAGGTGTTTTCCACATAAAATTGTTGTGTTCTTTTATTTCTGCAATTATTATTCCACAAACTGTAGAAGTTGGAACACCTAGAAGAACCTGGTTCTTCTATAACGGCAGCACTAGAAAATTGGACACCACACAAATCACTCCCCGCTCCCCCCTCTTGTGTCGTATTAACGTATAAAATATCAGTTGGTATCAGAGCGGGTTATCCTTGAAAAGGCTAACACCTTGGGAAAAGATCAAAATGGGTGCACCACTTGGAAACTGGGAGGACAATCAACTGCAAGGCCACCACTCTTTAATGGCCAGTATTACTCCTGGTGGAAGAACATGATGAAGGATCACTTGATTGGAGAAGACTATGAACTCTGGGACATAGTCATTGATGGTCCTTTAGCCACCATGAAGAAGACTGCTGAAGGAGTAGATGTGCCAAAAACTAGAGCTGACTGCACTACTGGGGATCTGAAGAAATGGGAGAAAAATGCTAAGGCCAAAAAGTGGCTAGTTTGTGGACTAGGTTCAGACGAGTATAGTAGGATTCAAAGCTGCACCACTGCCAAAGAAATTTGGGATACCTTGCAAGTAGCGCATGAAGGAACACCTCAAGTGAAAAGATCAAGAGGTACTCTACTATACTCTCAGTATGAAAACTTCACTATGAAAGAAGGAGAGACAATCCAAGAAATATACACAAGGTTCACAACTCTGACAAATGAACTCAAGTCTCTTGGAAGAGTCATTCTTGAAGAGGACAGGGTAGAGAAGATCCTGACAAGGGTCTTACCAATTTCCTGGGAAATCAAAATCACTGCTCCAGAAAATCCAAGAATATGGCAACCCTCAGATTGGACGAGCTAATTGGAAACCTCACTGCCTACGAACTTAGAAGGCAGACAATGAAAATGGATTCTCCTAAGAAGGAAAAAAGTCTTACACTAAGAATCATTGAGGGAGAAGATCTGGAGGAAGACGAGATGGCCATGATCACTAAGGAATTCAGAAACTTCCTCATAAGGAAATAGGGCATCTCAAGAGGTGGAAACTACAACAAAGCAAAAGCTCCAGAAAGGCCAACCAATGAGGGATGCTACAAATGTGGAAAGACTAACCACCACATCAAGAACTGTCCTCAGTGGGAAGTGGAATGGAAAAAGGAGAGATCCGAACGAAGGAACATGATGAAGGAACTGGTCCAACCAAAGAAAACCACAACAAAAGCCATGGTTGCTGCTTGGGGGGGAATCTTAGATGAAGAATCATAAGATGGTGAGAATGAAGAACAAGCGCTCATGGCAATTGGTAAATCTGATGAGGAATCATAAAGAACCAGAGGTAAGTATATCCCATCTCAAAAACAAGATAAAGTTCCTATCTAAAGAAAAACTCTCTGAGTTGCTACTTGATTTCATGGATGATTCCGAAGAAACAAACAAAGAGAAAGAACAACTCTCTAAAGAATGTGTAATGTTAAAAGCAAAGTGCAAGAACCTGGAAATCATAGTAAGTGAATCTGAAAAGGAAAACATTTCCTTGAAGAACCAGGTTCATCCACTTGAAACTAAGATCCTAGAATTAAAATCTGAAAATTTAAAATTGAAACTAGGAACTAGTAAAAAGACTGTTGATCATTCTCATATCATGTTAGAAGAAAATGTGGGAAAACTAAAGGATAAGATGTACACTAAGGATGAATAAATAAGGGCACTAAAAGAAGAACTTGGTAAAGTCAAACATGAATTAGGTCGAACTTGCAAATGAAATAAATCCTCTGATGCCTTGACATGGCTTCAAGAAAATCATAGTAGCAACAGAAGAGGACTTGGATTTGGGAGTCAAATGCCCAAATGGGATCCCAAAAGCAAGTATCTCACCGTTCCCGAGAATAAAATTTGCACCCATTGTGGTAAGACTGGCCACTACAAAATTGAATTTATTGCAAAAGAGCAGGTCAGTCGAAGAAATGAAAGGTTTGTACGAAAGACAAACTGGTTACCAAATTGGGCAAGGAAAAGCTTGATTCATCCTTTCTCTCATATAAAAGGACCCAAACTGGTTTGGGTCCCTAAGACTAACCCCTGATTTCTTGTTGTAGGTTCAAGTGAGAGAAAGCATCCAAATTTGGTACCTAGACAACGGCTGCTCAAAACATATGACTGGGAACAAGGAACAGTTCCTTTAACTTGAAAACCTCAAAGGAGGAATGTCTCCTTTGGAAATGGAAAGAAAGGTGAAATTATTGGGGTTGGTAAGGTAGGTAAGGATGAAACACATTCCATTGAGAATGTGTACTTGATAGATGGCTTGAAATATAGCCTGGTCAGTGTGTCACAATTGTGTGATAGAGGTAACCTGGTTGCATTCACTTCCACAAAATATTTTGTGATTAACTTGCTTACTGACAAGATTGTTTTGCAGGGAAAAAGAGTGAATAACATCTATGTCATAGACCTGTCCACACTATCAGAAAATGAACTCACCTGCTTAAGTGTGTTGGACGGTGATCTCCTCCTTTGGCACAAAAGACTTGGTCACACTAGTCTAAATCAGCTTAACAAATTAGTCTCCAAGGACTTAGTGGTAGGGCCTCCTAACATTAAGTTCAAGGAAGACAAAGTTTGTGAGGCATGTGCAAGGGGGGAGCAGGTAAGATCCTCATTCAAAAGCAAAAAAATGGTCAGTGCCGCCAGGACGTTGGAATTGGTTCATATGGATCTATGTGGTCCTATGAGAACTCTGAGTAGAGGTGGTAAGAAATATGTGATGGTACTAGTTGATGACTACTTTCACTTGGACCTTATTTCTGACATCTAAAGATGAAGCATTTGATATGTTTAGTTCATTTATTAGAAAAACTCAAAAACAGTTAGGAAATCAACTAGCATCAATAAGATCTGATCATGGTACTGAATTTGAAAATGCAAAGTTTGGTGAATTCTGTGATGAACATGGAATATATCACAACTTTTTTGCCCCTAGAACCCCATAGAAAAATGGGGTTGTTGAAAGAAAGAACGAAACTCTTGAAGATATGGCTAGAACCATGCTTCTTTCTAGCAAACCACCCCATAGCTTCTGGGCAGAAGCAATAAACACTGCATCCTACATAATAAATAGATGCATGACCAGACCACTGGTTGAGAAAACTCCTTATGAATTACTTAAAGGGAAAAAACCCAACATATCCCACCTTAGGGCTTTTGGATGCAAGTGTTTTGTGCATAACAATGGCAAAGATTCCCTAGGTAAATTTGATCACAGAAGTGATGAGGGAGTATTCATGGGATATTCATCACATAGAAAAGCTTATAAAGTATATAATAAAAGAACTACGTGTGTAGAAGAGAGTGTGCATGTTGTTTTTGATGAAACTAACACTCTCTCTGAGATACAGGAACCAAAAGATGAGGAGCTTGGACTGGTCAGAAGTAGTGAACAAACTAGAGCAAATATGGAATATGGAACAAGTGATGGTCCAGGTCCAACTACCCCAAGCAACATGACAGGGGGAACTCAACAGCAAACTACTCTGGATCTTAGCCCTGGTCCTGTTCCACAACAACAAAACACCATGGAATCATCAAGTCGTGAACAATTGGTTCTCAAACCACACAGATATCAAAGTTCTCATCCCCTTGGGAACATCATAGTTGATTTGACATTCGGAATCAGAACCAAATCCTCCTTGAAAAATTTGTGTGCGTTTGATGTCTTTCTATCTTTGATCGAACCAAAGAACATTGTTGAAGCCTTATAGGATGTTGACTGGGGCTTATGCTTTTTGGCAGCTATCTGGCATTGGGTGTATTGGGATCTAGAAATATTTTATGATGAGCGTACAAGAAAACCCTCTTTGGATTTGCCAAAGATCTTTGGAATTCATTTATTTCTCTCAGGGGTGGCTTGCTTTGGTTTTGGTGCATTTCATGTAACAGGCTTGTATGGTCCCGGAATATGAGTGTCTGACCCTTATGGACTAACGGGAAAAGTACAACATAATGCATGCAAGAAGAGCTAAATCAATTTGAAAGAAGTCAAGTATGGCACTTGGTACCCAGACCACTAGACAGATTAGTGATTGGCACAAAGCGGGTCTTCAGGAACAAACTCGATGAAGATGGAACGGTTACAAGAAATAAGGTTAGACTGGTTGTCCAAGGATTTAGTCAATAAGAGGGAATTGAATATGATGAGACCTTTGCTCCTGTGGAAAGACTGGAGACAATTAGACTTCTTATAGCATTTGTTGCTCACATGGAATTCACTCTCCACCAGATGGATGTAAAGAGTGCTTTACTCAATAGTTACCTAAAGGAAGAAGTATTTGTCAAACAACCTCCAGGATTCGAAAGCAAGGAGACACCTGACCATGTGTATAAACTTGACAAGGCCTTGTATGGACTCAAACAAGCACCAAGAGCATGGTATGAGCAGCTATCTAAATTCCTGCTAGAACATGACTACAAACGAGGTAAAATTGATAGCACCTTGTTCTTAAAGGAAAAAGGTAAGGATCTCCTGGTTGTGCAAATATATGTGGATGATATTATATTTGGAGTAACCTTTGAGAAATTGAGTAAGGAATTTGCCAAGCTTATGGGGAGTGAGTTTGAGATGAGTATGATGGGTGAGCTAAACTTCTTTTTAGGCTTGCAAATTAAGCAAAACATAAATGGAACAATGATTCATCAACAAAAATATGTGAAAGAATTGCTCAAAAGATTTAAAATAGAAGACTCGAAAGAAATAGACACCCTCATAGCCACAGCTACAAAATTAGATGTGGATGAACCTGGTTCATCCGTTGATCAAATGTTGTACAGAGGGATGATTGGGTCTATATTATATCTCACTGCCAGCAGACCTGACATTGTGTTCAGTGTAGGGTTGTGTGCTAGATTTCAGGAAAATCCAAAGGAGTCCATCTAACTGCGGTGAAGAGAATTTTGAGATATTTGAAAGGCACCACTGATTTATGCCTTTGGTATCCTAAAGGTAGTAATTTCGAGCTTGTAGGATATGCTGATGTAGATTATGCAGGTTTCCTAGTTGACAGGAAAAGTACTTCAGGCATGGCTCACTTTTTGGGCTCTTGTCTAGTGTTTTGGGCCACCAACAAACAAAACTCAGTAGCCTTGTCTACTGTTGAGGCTGAATATGTGGTTGCAGCCTCATGCTGTGCTCAGTTGCTATGGATCAAGCAACAACTCATGGATTTCGGTATAGAGGTTGGATGTATTCCTATTTTCTGTGACAACACTAGTGCAATTAGTATGACGAAGAACCCAGTTCATCATAAGAGAACCAAGCACATAGATGTCAGACACCATTTCCTAAGAGATAACTATGAAAAAGGAATGATCTCAATCGAATTATGTGCTACTGACAAACAAATTGTAGATATCTTTAATAAAGCACTAAGTAGGGAGCATTTTGAGAGAAACATGTTAGAATTAGGGATGATTAAGATTACCTAATTGAAAAATAAAAAAATTGGCTAGAAACACTAAAATAGGAAACTAACCAGATTAATCATTGGTCAGTATCATGTCTATAATGCCATACTCTCTTTCCATGTGTTAATATGATTCTTTGGTTACTAATGATGTTTTTCTACCTTTGTAAATTGAGGCCAACTAAAGACTCTAACACGATGAACCTGGTTCATTGTTGCTGGTTCATCTGACTGACAAGGTACGTGCTCATCACTATACACTTATTGAAATAATTATAGTCACACATGAGCAGGACTCTATCTATATTTGGTTCATTTCAAATTATCAGTACTTATACCAAAATGAACTCGTTCCAAAGAGTCCAATCAAATCTTAATTAGCCTATATTTAGGGAGTTATAAACGTCTAATCTACTGACACTCCTGCAGCGACTAGACTCCCACTTGACCAAGAATTAAGCATGTTGTGCATTTAATAACCACACCTTTAAATAACCATTATTACCTCTCTTCTTCAAAAGTATAACCATCGAACCAAGTTCATCATTCCTCTCAACCAAAGTGATCAATACTCTTCTCTCTCCAAATCTTCATAACAATGTCTTCCACACCACCCCCTGCTACATCTTCATCAATCACCCCCGATTGCGGTGTCGGTCTTGAAGACACTAGCTCTAATTCTCCATCGATACACAGCTCTCCCTCACAATCTCCAACCAGGTCTTCAACTCCTGAAAACGCCCCAGTTCCATAACCCATACCTGAACCCACTCCTTCACCCCAAACAGATCCAGCCGTTACACCTAGCCCTACTCTAGCCCCCAGAAAACGTAGAGTGAAAATGTTAGGCCAGAAAAACAGTTGCATCTGGTCCTCTTGCCAGGAAATTGAATGAAAAACTTCAAGCCAATCAGGACCAACATTATGAAAATTCAAGCGAGTCATTTAAATATGTTAATGAGGAAGAAGCAACAGGTTCATCTGATACTGAGAAGAAAAATTCTGAAGTTAGGTCTGAACCTGAAATGGCTGAAAACAAGTTTATTTTGATTGGGTTTGTAGTGGATGTAGAAGTGCCTGATGGGAGAAAGAAAATTGGAAAAAGGACAGAAGTTGAGAGAGAGGGAGAAGGGAGTTCTGAAAGGGGAACTTAAAGGAAGGTGCCACTCTAGAAATCTGTGGCCCCGCTCTTGTGATCGCTGAGGAGGATGCAAGGACTTAGGGGGAAGCAACTCTGGGGAAGCAGCAGCAGGACTAGAAAGTCTACAACATGCAGTGGATGAACCTGGTTCATCTATTGAAGAAACTCTGGTTGACTTGATGAAAAAGTTGGGGGAAACCTACAAACCTAAGAAGAAGAGAACCCCCAAATCCAAGAAAGTTGATACTCCAGTACAAACCAAGAAGAGAAAGGCCTCTTCAACTGTTGATGCTCCTGCCCCTATGAGTCGTGCTACTAGAAGTATTGTCAGGCAAAATAAAGAAGAGATGGAAAAAGATCTGAGGGAGAGCAAAAAGAAGAAAAATGCCAAGGGAAAGGCAAAGGTTGGCGAGCCTGTTGAGGCAGTACAAATTGATGATGATGAGATGGACCTGGTCCATCAAGAGGAACAACCTGCTCAGTTTGAAGTTGAGACACCCAAGCCCAAGAAGGCCAAGACTTATTCAAAGAAATTAGCTTTTGTGTCTGCCAAACCTCCAACCATTGCCAAGAGAACCAGGTCTAAACCAAGGAAGGTTAAAATCAATGATGATGCTGAGTGGAGTGGAGAAGAAGCAGATGCATCTGGTGGGGACACTGATAAGCTAACAAACTTTGGGAAACGTACTATTCTGAAAGGAAAACTGTTCAGGGATCTTGAAGAATCTGGGATGATCTTTCTTGTGGACACCTTGGATGTGCAAGGTTGGAAGGACCTGTTACTTCATCTTGACGGCAGGATGGCAAGAAATGAGCTTGTGGAATTCATGGCAAATGCAGAAGTCAAGGATGGAAGGGTTTCCACTAGGGTACAGAGGGTTGAGATCTCTTTTGATGCCAAAGAGTTGGGCGAAATACTTGGAATTCTCTATGAGGAATATGATGATTACACCAGGCATAGGTGGCCAAGCTTGGATGGACTCCCTTCAGCCCTTCAAATCACAAGGTTCTTCAGTGAGAATGAGAAGGAGATGGAGCCTAGGGCAGTGTTCAAAAGTGAGATGAGGCCACAACACAAACTATTCTTTGAGTTTGTCATCAAGTGCTCACTGCCCAGGCAAGAACGAAGGCATATTGTAAGTTACATGGATCTCACTCTCATAGAGTGCCTGTACCGTGGTCGGCAGATTAATTAGCCATCCTTCATCATTCAACTACTGGACAGGGTTGTAAATGGATCCAAGGCACATGCTATACCGTATGGGTTCATCCTAATTGTTGTGCTTGCTCACTTCAAGGTGCCAGTGAAGAAGGCTGAAATGGCGACTGCTAAGGACCACTTTGGGAAGAACACGATACTGACCTGTGACTACATTGTGAACATTCCTGAGGATGAACATGGTTCATCTAGGAAGATGCATGTTAATAGCAAGGTCAGGACGCTTTTGCATGAAGGTGAGGTCAAGAATGCTGAGATCCTTCGTTTGAAAACTTGCCTTACAGAGGTTGAAACTAAGCGGGATGCTCTCAAAGCAGAATTAGCTAAGAAAAAGGAGAAGAATGAGTGTGTGTTGCAACAAATGCTATCCCTTATTCAAGCCAAGAACACAACCCCTGCCCCTTCCTAGCCTTAGGTGTCCAGTGCCTCCAAAACCCCCATTTATGACTCAGTTTGGGATTGTCTGATTCTGCTCTTTTTTTTTTTTTTTTGCTCATGGTTGTGGTTGTTTTTATTTCTTTTTGTGTTTGGTGCCTGACCAATTATCCAATCAATGAATTTTGCTATTTTGTTATTGACTTTTTCTCAGTTTCTTAAATAGCTTACATTTCTTGGTTTCTTTTGATGATTAATTCATGCTTTGTACCTGCAGTTGCCTCAGTGGCCATGAGTAATTATTTATATACTGGTAAGTTTATCATTTTGCAACTTTTCGATGATGCCAAAAAGGGGAAGATATGTGCTTTTCAAAGTATTGTGATGTTTATGAACTAATGAACCTGGTTTCTCCATGATAAATGATTAATGCTATAAAAAGTGTCTATGTTGGATTGAAGTATTCACATGGTTGAGCACAGAGTTTGTAATCATCAAAAGGTGGGAATTTGTTGAATCAAGTCACTGCATGATTTTGAAGAATGACAAATGACAACACAGTTGAACCAGGTCCATCAGGGCAAACATAGTCAAGCAGACTAGATGGCACGAGAAGAGTCCATGCTCAGGAGATAAACATCATCTCAGGATTAAGAGGTTATCTCCTAAGCGAAAAGGTTGCAAATTGATAAGGAGATGGACTTCGCATTCAGGTAGGACAGAATCAAGATAAAGGAAGATCGGGGAAGCTGAGATAGACTCAAACTCTTCCACCAAGGAAGAGTTGCATCAGAACTGAACAACAACATCTCAACTACTGATTCTATAAATTATTGAAGCATTTATGCTGAAGAAATTGCGCACATACACAGAAGTGAAACAAGAATTGAAAGCAAAATTACCAAAGCAATTTTGCAAGCAGTTCATGTGAAGAATCCTTGTTGACTCAAAAGTTACTTAAACTAGCTCAAAGAACCAGTTTCATCTGTTGTCTTTCGAGTCTAGTTGTTTGTAGTAGGTCATTACATATTGTATCTTTCAGCTTTATCTAGAAGCAATTGTAATAGGTACCCAATATTCAAGTTAGAGTTAACTTGAAGTTTGTCGCAATTAGCTAGAGGCTAGTGTGCCACACAAGGGATTAGAGTTAGCCCTTAGGTTTACAAAAGAGTTTATGTTGTAAATGTTGTTTGGCTCATTGACATAGTGAAGAGTTTGGGAAAATCCTACTGGGAAGTAGGTCGTGGGTTTTTCACTTTTTGAGCCAGGTGTTTTCCACGTAAAATTGTTGTGTTCTTTTATTTCTGCAATTATTATTCCGCAAACTATAAAAGTTGGAACACCTAGAAGAACCCGATTCTTCTATAACGACAGCACTAGAAAATTGGACACCACGCAAATCACCCCTCCCTCTTGTGTGGTATTAACGTATAAAATATCACTAAGAAAAATAGGATACAAAGTATAATTATTATATATAAAAATAGGATAATGAATAAAATATAATTATTTAATAATAAAGAAGGGCAAGATAAGAGAAAAAAAGCAAAAAACGCCACCACACCAAATCTGTCGTTTCATAAAGTGGCACTTTTTTTCGCTACATAACGATGAATTTAACGATATGATACAATAAAATTAAACTAACAATCAAAACAAATATTGTATTTAAAGTAACAACGCCATACAATATGATAGATAACAATTCTCCAAACAAGCTATAAGAGGCTATAGGAGCTAGTTGGTGACAAAATAGAAAGGAATTCAGAATTTAGAGTGGGTTGATTTACAATCAAGATTGATCATAAAAAGCAAAAAGTTAACCAAAATCGACAACAACTAAGGGTGCGTTTGGTATGAAGGAAAATGTTTTTCATGAAAAATGTGTTCTTAGAAAATATTTTCCTAGAATATCAGTGGTTTTATCATTTATTTTTCTTTATTTGGTTGGTGAGTGAAAAACTTTTTTCAGAAAATATTTTTTAGTGTTTGGTTAGAGAGTAAAAAATATTTTTAGAAAAATAATTTTTTATGCTACTCTCCTCAGCCCACCTTCCCCAAAATTCCCATATTTCGTATACTCCTTCACAATTTAACACTTAACCCTAATTCAAAGCTTAACCATAGGAAGATACCAAGTATTATATAGTGAACACGAGGTGATTTTTTTCTTTTTACTTAAACTTTGGTTGATAGAGTTATATGATATTTGTATTGGTAGAAAGTAACAAATACTCGATGGAGTTAGTCGAGACACGCACAAGCTGCTTGAACACCACAGAGTTAGTCGAGACACGCACAAGCTGCATGAATACCACCATCATCAAATGGAAAAAAATCATAATTAGGAAGAAAAAAAAGCAACTGAAAAACCCCAATGAACCAAGTGATTGAGCAATAGTTCGCTATGACCTCTTTTTGTCTACTCAGAATCATTCAATACTCCAACGTATACTATATGACATTACAATTCGGTCATTATTAACAATAATAAGTTAAGTTATTTACATTGTCAAGCCACAATTAAAGTTTTCTATGGTTAATATTCACATATTTCATATAGAAATTTTTATGGTTATATATTTGCTTGATGAGATAAACATAATAAATTGAGAAAAACAAAGTGTATGTTTAATTATAGAATAGACATGCAATGATAATTACTCTCTCCTAGCAGAGAGTATTTTGATGCCGAGGAATTATGTGCTGAAGACGGCACAACGGATCAAGGTATTTCTCCAGTAAAACACCTAAAGAGTAGATATGTTCGTGTTTTCTAATTATCTTAGATAACTGTGAGCTAAACACCCAAAGAGTAAATATGTTTGTGTTTTCTAATTATCTTAGGTAACTGTGAGCTAAACACCAAAAGAGTAGATATGTTTATATTTTTTAATTATCTTAGGTAACTGTGAGCTTGAGAGAAGGGAAAAACTTTATTATTTGGTCATTCAAATAATGCCACAAGTAGGTTTTTTTGGCCGAAGATGAATGAGTTCCAGAGACTGTTTGAGAAGACATAGGGACGGGGGAAAAAAAGAATCACACTACTCTGATACTAAACTAGATTTAAAAAAATTATGATTATAATGAATCTCTCTTGTTACACCCCATGTTTTCGTACGTGAGAGTACATCGTAAGTCAATTGATGTAAGCTCAGAAATAAGATTCTATTTGATGGAATATCAAGTAAGTTAATCATGTTACGTTGGAGGTTACAAATATTTAAGATCATGAATAACGAGTACCAAGAGGGTTGGAAAGCTTAGAAGCTAAACCAATTGAAGAAAATAAGTTTCGTCGAAAGTCGACGAGTTGGGAATGTTATAACATGTACTTTAGGGTGAGACTATGGTTCATTACATGATAAGGAGGTTATGCTATGAGTTAATTTTTATCGTATGATAGTTGTCTTCTACGTTTTGAAGTCAAGCAAGTTGTGGAACAAAAGTTGGCAAAGGTCTTCACAAGTTACATTCATAATGTGTTGAACATTAGGTTAAATCTAACTGTTATTTTATCCCAATATACTTGGAATTATGGGATGCTCTACCTACCAAATTTAAGATCTATGAGTCTAGATTCCAACGCATTAAACCGTTCGTCTATACGAGGTCG
>ML293443.1:0-82211 GCA_005239495.1 Nicotiana undulata | reverse complement strand
CTGGGTAAATGCCTTCCGCGATCGCACCCTTTCCTTCCGCGATCGCAGTGTGTTAGAGCAAGACTCTCCGCGATCGCAGCCCCTTTCCCGTGATCGCAATGAACAATTTCGCTCAGTTATATTTTTAATCAAAAACAGAGTGTTCATTACGGGACTTTCTCATTTTCAGCATTCTCATCTTCTCCAACCCCCATTGAAGACCTCCAAGCCAATTCCTCCTCCATAGCCTTTTGGGTAAGAGTTTCTAACACCAATTCATTCCATNGGGTTTTGGGTAGAGTTAGGGCTTATGGGATCTTGGGTAATTCAACCTCAATTTGGGGTCGGATTTCAAAACAAATTATATATTTGAACTCGTGGGGGTATGGGTAATTGGGTTTTGGTCCGAGCCTCGTGTTTGGACCAAGCGGGCCCAGGGTCAAATTTTGGAAATTTTGGAAGAATGCTAGGAATTTGTATATTTAGTCTATGGGATTGTATTAATGAGTCAATATTGATATTATTAAATTGATTATGATTAGATATTATCGTTTCGGAGTTGGATTCGAGAGAGAAGGAGGTATTAGGGGTTTGAATTGCATTTTTGGAGTGAGGTAAGTGTCTTGCCTAACTTTGGTGAGGGAATAGGTATTGTGCTCTATGTGCTATCTGTGTTATCATGTTCAATGCATAGGTGAGGTGACGAGTACCTATGCATTGTGTGTCAAAGTATGCCCGTGAGTCCGTTTTTCTTAATTACTTGTTATTACCTCAATGGTTATCGTGTTATGAAGTAGTTCTTTTGGGAAGTGATGTACTCGTAAGGAATTGGTTATAGTTGAGACCCTTGCCGGAAAAATGTGTTTGACTTCGGTTGTTATTCCCCGTGCCGGGTGGTTGTGAATTGAATTCCGGTAATTGATTTCCTTGCCAAGTTTGTGATTTGTTGTTGATATTACTTGGGTGAGGAAGAGAGTAAAGCACGAAGGGTGATGTCGTGCCATTCATTCATATCATTCATTATTTATTTATCGCAATGTGAGGAAGAGAGTAAAGCACGAAGGGTGATGCCGTGCCATCCATTCTTATCATTCATTATTTATTTATCGCAATGTGAGGAAGAGAGTAAAGCACGAAGAGTCATGCCGTGCCATTCATTCATATCATTCATTTATTTATATTTACACACTGAGGAAGAGATTAAACCACGAAGGGTGATCCTGTGCCATTCATTTCATTTATTATTGCAAACATTTCATATATATTTACATGTTGCATAGTGAAGACGAGAGTAAAGCACGAAGGGTGATGCTGTGCCATTTATTTAGCTGTTTATTTATTGTATTCAGCATCTCATTTTGCTAATTACCTGTTACCCCTTACTTGTTCCCGTATCCCTTGCTTAACTGTTAAATAATTGTCACTTCTTTGCTATATTTTTGGTAGAATTCTACAGGTAGATTTATCGTCGTCGTGTTTAGCCTCGCCACTACTTCGGCTGGGGTTAGGCTCGGCACTTGCTCAGTACATGGGGTCGGTTGTACTGATGCTACACCTGCACTTCTCTATGTTGTGCAAATCCCGCAGCCGGACCCTGTGGACATTGATTGAGGGAACATCCTTCAGTCCACTTCGGAGATTACAAGGTAGACCCGCAGACGTTCGTGGGCCTTGGCGTCTCCTCTATCCTTATCTTTCTACTTTGTCTTATTTTTTTTGTAGTTCTAAGACAGTATGCATTATTTCTTCAAACTTTGTATTTAGTTACTTCTTAGTCAGTTCGTGAGTTAGTGACTCCAGGTGCTGGGATATTGTAAACGAATCGTGTTATTGGTGTTTTAAGTCATTTTCAGAATTTATCTGCTTCGGCATTTGAAAAAGGAATATTAGATGCTTTACTTAATTCTGTATTTTAATGGTAGCACGTTAATGATATTGTATACGTTTTCTTGTCTAGCGGGTTCAACGTTAAATGCAGTCATGGCCCAATGGTGGGATTTCGGGTCGTGACAAGTTGGTATCAGAGCACTAGGTTGCTTAGGTCTCACAACTCACAGACAAACTTGGTAGAGTCTGAGGGATCGATACGGAAACGTCTGTACTTATCCCCCAGAGGCTGCAAAGTTAGGAATAACTTCACATCTTTCTTTCTCTATCGTGCCAATTGAATTCTAAATACTAATTGAGTCTCTAATTACTCTCTCGCAGATGGCGAGAACACGTGCTTCCTCATCGACCGATCAACAACCCGACCCTTCTATTGCAGCTCTTACGAGGGGCCGAGGTCGAGGCCGAGGCAAAGCTAGAGCAGCGTCTCCAGTTAAGGACCCACAGGTAGTTTATTCCAGTGAGGTTCCTGCTCAGACAGTCCCAGTTGGACCAGCTCAGGTCTCAGAGGGGTTCATTGCTACCCCGGTGCTTCAGGACGCTCTAGTCCGCCTTGTGGGACTTATGGAGAGTGTGGCTCAGGCCGATCTTCTTCCTACTGCACCAACGGGTTCTCAGGCTGGAGGAGGGACCCAAACTCCTGTTATTCATACCCCAGAGTAGGTTGCCACTCAGTTTCAGACTCTAGTACCTCAGACAGCTTGATTAGCTCAATCGGGTATTGTAGCACCGGCGGCCGAGGGTGCAGCTATGTCAGCAGATTCTCTATGGAGACTAGATCGGTTCACCAAGTTATTCACTGCTAATTTTACTGGTGCACCGTCGGAGGATCCACAGGATTACTTGGACAGTTGTTAGAGGTTATTTGGAACATGGGCATAGTGGAGTCCAATGGAGTTGACTTTGCTACTTTTCGGTTATCTGGAAAAGCCAAGACTTGGTGGAGAGACCATTGCTTGACCAGACCAGCTGGGTCTGCACCTTTGACTTGGGCTCAGTTCTCCGAGCTATTCTTGGGGAAGTTTCTTCCCATTACTCAGCGAGAGGATCTTCAGAGGCAATTTGAGCGCCTCCAGCAGGGGTCTATGTCTGTTACCCAATACGAGACCAGCCAGGCATGCACTTATGATACTTCCCACTGATCGTGAGAGAGTGCAGAGATTTATTGAGGGTTTAGCTCAGCGCATCAGACTCCATATGGGCAGGGAGTCAGGTACCGATATTTCATTCCAGGATGCGGCCGATGTGGCCAGGAGGATTGAGATGATTTTGTCACAGGAAGGTGGTCAGGGGGCTGAAAAGAGGCCCCGTCACTTTGGTAGATTCAGTGGAGCCTCATCCGGAGGAGGGATTCTTTTAGTAGGGGTCATCCACCCCGACCCTTTTAGTCAGCACTTCAGGTATCTCACCGTGCACCGCCAGCTCCTATTAGTGCACCAGCAGCACCTATCAGTGCACCGCCACTTTAGAGCTACCAAGGTGGTTATCAGGGTCGTCAGGGACAGTTCCAAAGTCATCAGCCACATCAGCAGAGACCTTGTTATTCTTGTGGTGTTCATGGGCACATTGCGATGTATTGCCGTAGGACTTCGGGTAGTTCTCAGTATCAGGGTACTCGCGCCATGGTACCCTCAGTAGGTGCACCCCCACCCCCTCAGCCAGCTAGGGGTGGTGGTCGTGGTGCTAGAGGTGGAGGTCATACTCATAGAGGTGGAGGGCAGGCCATGAGAGGTAGAGGTCAACCCGTAGCAGGTAGACCCAGAGATGTGCAGGTTGGAGAGGCTCAGCCCTGGTGTTATGCTTTTCCTGCTCGTCCTGATGCTGAGGCTTCTGACGCAGTTATTACTGGTACGGTTTAAGTTTGCAGCCGAGAGGCTTCGGTGTTATTTTATCCGGGTTCTACATTTTCCTATGTGTCTTCATATTTTGCCCCTTATTTGAGTATGCCCCGTGATTCCTTGAGTACTGTTGTACATGTGTCTACACCGGTGGGTGATTCTATAGTAGTAGACCGAGTCTACCGTGCTTGCGTAGTAGTTATTGGTGGTCTGGAGACTCAAGTTGATCTTTTGCTTCTTGATATGGTTGACTTTGACGTGATATTAGGTATGGATTGGTTATCCCCCTATTATGCTATTTTGGACTGTCATGCCAAGACAGTGACTTTGGCCTTGCCAGGGGTACCTCGTTTGGAGTGGAGCGGGACTCCTAGCCATTCTTCTGGTAGAGTTATTTCTTATATGAAGGCTCGGCACATGGTCGAGAAGGGTTGTTTGGCCTATCTGGCCTATGTTAGTGATTCTAGTGTCGAGGTTCTTTCCTTTGGAGTCTGTGCCCGTAGTTCGTGAGTTTCCAGAGGTATTCCCTGCTGACATGCCGGGTATGCCACTCGACAGGGATATTGACTTCTATATTGAGGTAGCTGAGGGCACTCAGCCTATTTCTGTTCCGCCATATCGTCTGGCCCGGCCAGAGTTGAAGGAATTGAGGAGAAATTACAGGATTTGTTGGATAAAGCTTCATCAGGCCTAGTGTTTCTTCTTGGGGTGCTCCCGTGTTGTTCTTGAATAAGAAAGATGGTTCTATGAGGATGTGAATTGACTACCCGCAGTTGAATAAGATTACCATTAAGAACAAGTATCCTTTGCCGAGGATTGACGATCTATTTTACCAGCTTCAGGGCGTTTCAGTGTTCTCTAAGATAAACTTGAGATCTGGTTACCATCAGCTGAGGATCAAGGCATCTGACATTCCTAAGACAGCCTTTCACACTCGTTATGGGCACTATGAGTTTTTGGTGATGTCTTTTGGGTTGACTAATGCCCCTGCTGCATTCATGTAGTTGATGAATCGAGTGTTCAGGCCTTATTTGGACTCGTTCGTTATTGTTTTCATTGATGATATTGATATACTCTCGCAGCCGAGAGGAGCATGAGCATCACCTTAGAGTTTTCCTCCAAACCCTGAGAGATCGGTAGTTGTACGCCAAGTTTTCTAAGTGCGAGTTCTGGTTGAGTTCTGTGGTATTCTTGGGCCACGTTGTGTCGGCAAAGGGCATTCAGGTGGATCCGAAGAAGATTTTAGCAGTTAGAGACTGGCCTAGTCCCACTTCAGCTACAGAGATTCGGAGGTTCCAGGGCTTGGCTGGGTACTATCGTCGATTTGTGGAGGGCTTTTCATCTATCGCAGCCCCGATGACCAGGTTGACCCAGAAGAGTTCTACGTTCAGGTGGTAGGATGAGTGTGAGGCGAGCTTTCAGAAGCTCAAGACAACCTTGACCACGACACTGGTGTTAGTGTTGCCCACAGGTACAGTACCTTATACCATGTATTGTGATGCTTCACGGGTTGGTCTTGGTGCAGTGTTGATGCAGGACGGCAAGGTTATAGCCTATGCTTCTCGTCAGTTGAAGATTCATGAGAAGAAATATCCAATTCATGATTTGGAGCTTGCAGTTATTGTTCACACTTTGAAGATTTGGAGGCACTATCTGTCGGAGTGACATGTGAGGTGTCCACGGACCATAAGAGCTTGCAGTATCTATTTAGATAGAAGCAGTTGAACATGAGGCAGAGGAGATGGTTAGAGTTGCTAAAGGATTATGATATTACCATTCTTTATCATCCGGGGAAGGCCAATGTGGTGGATGATGCTTTGAGCCGAAAATCTGTCAGTATGGGCAGTCGAGCTTGTTTATCAGTTGGAGAGCGACCTCTTGCGTTGGATGTTCAGGCTTTAGCCAGCCGATTTGTGAGATTGGAGGTTTCTGAGACTAGAAGTGTTTTGGCCCATACTGTGGCCCGTTCTTCATTGTATGACCGTATTCGATCCAGGGAGTATGATGATCGTCATTTATGTGTTCTTAGAGATTTAGTCCGGCACGGAGGTGCCAAGAAGGTTACGGTTAATGATGAGGGAGTTCTGCGGATGCAGAGCCGTATTTGTATACCTGATGTTGAGGGTATTCATGAGTTGATACTTCAGGAGGCCCATAGTTCCCGGTATTCCATTCATCCGGGCGCCGCAAAGATGTACCAGGACTTGCGGTAGAATTATTGGTGGCGTAGAATGAAGAAGGATATTGTAGCTTATGTAGCTCGGTGCTTGAACTGTCAGCAGGTGAAGTACGAGCACCAGAGACCCGAAGGTTGATGCAGCAGATTCAGCTTCCTGAGTGGAAGTGGGAGCGCATCACCATGGACTTTGTAGTTGGGCTCCCACGGACTCAGAGGATGGTTGATGCAGTTTGGGTTGTTGTGGATAGGCTGACCAAGTCAGCGCATTTCATTCCAGTATCAGTGTCGTATTCAGCAGAAATGTTGGCATAGATTTACATGAGAGAGATTGTTAGATTGCATGGTGTGCCCATATCCATTATATAAGACCGAGGTACCCAGTTTACCTCCCATTTCTGGAGAGTATTTCAGCAAGAGTTGGGCACACAGATTGAGTTGAGCACAACATTTCATCCTCAGACGGACGGATAGTTCGAGCGTACTATTCAGATTTTGGAGGATATGTTGCGGGCTTGTGTCATTGATTTTGGTGGTTCATGGGACCAGTTCTTGCCTTTAACTGAGTTTGCCTACACCAACAGCTATCAATCGAGCATTTGGATGGCTCCGTATGAGGCGTTGTATGGTAGACAGTGTCGGTCTCCAGTTGGATGGTTCGAGCCCGGAGAGGCTAGATTGTTGGGTTCTGAGTTAGTCCAGGACGCCTTGGACAATGTGAAGATTATTCGGGATAGACTTCATACAGCTCAGTCCAGGCAAAAGAGTTATGCGGATCGCCGAGTTCGAGGTTTTGCTTTCATGGTGGGTGATCAGGTGTTTCTTAGAGTGTCGCCTATGAAGGGCGTGATGAGGTTCGGGAAGAAAGGGAAAGTTGAGCCCTACGTACATTGGTCTATTCGAGATTTTGAAAAAGGTAGGAGAGGTGGCCTACAAACTTGCCTTGCCACCGCATTTATTAGCCGTGCATACAGTGTTTCATGTATCTATGCTACGTAGGTATATTGCAGATCCATCTCATGTTCTTGACTTCACCGGTGTCCAGTTGGACAAGGATCCGACTTATGAGGAGGAGCTGATAGCCATATTAGCTAGGCAAGTTCGTTAGTTGAGATCGAAGAGTTATCCTTCGGTTCGTGTTCAGTGGAGAGGTCAGCCTGCCGAGGCAGCTACTCGGCAGTTCGAGTCCGATATGAGGAGTCGTTATCCCCATCATTTTTTAGACTTAGGTACATTTCTATGTCCGTTCGAGAACGAACGTTTGTTTTAGAGGTGGAGATTGTGATGACCCAAAAGGTCATCTTAAGTTAATTTAGCTAATTCTGTGTTCTGAGTTACTGAAAGTCTCCGTTAATCTTACCTCGATATGCGTGCGCAGTCCAGGCGCGTAGCCGGGAAGCCTTATGTGAAAAACTTGATAATACGTTTAATTTGTAGTAATTAATTGAATACAATTGACTTTGGTCAACAGTTTTGGTAAACGGACCCGGACCCGTGATTTGACGGTCTCGGAGGGTCCGTAAGAAAATATGGGACTTGGGCGTATGCTCGGAATTGCATTCCGAGGTCCCCAGCCCGAGAAATGAATTTTTAAAGAAAATTATTTTCTGGAAATAATAAGGACTTTTGAAAATAACGTGATTCAGATCAAAATTGGAATAATTAAGCCTTATGAAATTTCAAGAAAAATTCTATGAGTTTTGGGGTTTAATCCATTGATTTTGATGATATTTTGGCGATTCAAAAGCTTGAATAAGTCCGTAGGATTATTTGAGAGTTGTGTGTGTTTTTGGTTTTGAGATCCGAGGGCTCGGGTGAGTTTCGGGTAGCTAACGGGGGTGTAAAAATTTGGAAAAATCTAATGTTTCCTTGAGTTTCTGGTGTCTGGTGCGTGCCTCTATACGATCGCATAGGCTATGTCGCGATCACATAGTGTAGTTGAGAGGGGGGAGTTTGAGACTATATGCGATCGCATAGATGTTTCCGCGAGACTTTCTCATTTTCAGCATTCTCATCTTCTCCAACCCCCATTGAAGACCTCAAAACCAATTCCTCCTCCATAGCCTTTTGGGTAAGAGTTTCTAACACCGATTCCTTCCATTTCCCTTCCCTAATCACTAGAATCTAGGCCTAAAATCCTAAAACCAAAGTATAAATTAGGGGTTTTGGGTAGATAAAGTCTTATGGGATCTTGGGTAATTCAACCTCAATTTGGGGTCGGATTTCAAAACAAATTATATATTTGAACTCGTGGGGGTATGGGTAATTGGGTTTTGGTCCGAGCCTCGTGTTTTGACCAAGCAGGCCCGGGGTCGAATTTTTGAAATTTTTGAAGAATGCTAGGTATTTGTATATTTAGGCTATGGGATTGTATTAATGAGTCAATATTAATATTAAATTGATTATGCTTAGATATTATCGTTTCAGAGTTGGATTCGAGAGGGAAGGCGGTATTAGGGGATTGAATTGCATTTTTGGAGTGAGGTAAGTGTCTTGCCTAACTTTGGTGAGGGAATAGGTATTATGCTCTATGTGTGATGTGTGTTATCATTTTCAATGCATAGGTGAGGTGACAAGTACCTATGCATTGTGTGTCAAAGTATGCCCGTGAGTCCGTTTTGCTTAATTACTTGTTATTACCTCAATGGTTATCGTGTTATGAAATAGTTCTTTTAGGAAGTGATGTACTCGTAAGGAATTGGTTATAGCTGAGACCCTTGCCGGGCAAATGTGTTTGACTTCGGTTTGTTATTCCCCGTGCCGGGTGGTTGTGAATTGAATTCCGGTAATTGATTTCCTTGCCAAGTTTGTGATTTGTTGTTGATATTAGTTAGGTGCGGAAGAGAGTAAAGCACGAAGGGTGATGGCGTGCCATTCATTCATATCATTCATTATTTATTTATCGCAATGCCAGGAAGAGAGTAAAGCACGAAGGGTGATGCTGTGCCATCCATTCATATCATTCATTATTTATTTATCGCAATGCGAGGAAGAGAGAAAAGCACGAAGGGTGATGCCGTGCCATTCATTCATATCATTCCTTTATTTATATTTGCACAGTGAGGAAGAGATTAAAGCACGAAGGGTGATCCCGTGCCATTCATTTCATTTATTATTGCAAACATTTCATATATATTTACCTGTTGCACAGTGAGGACGAGAGTAAAGCACGAAGGGTTATGTCGTGCCATCCATTTAGCTGTTTATTTATTGTATTCAACATCTCATTTTGCTAATTAGCTGTTGCCCCTTACTTGTTCTCGTATCCCTTGCTCAACTGTTAAATAATTGTCACTTCTTTGCTATAATTTTTGTAGAATTGTACAGGTAGATTTATCGTCGTCGTGTATAGCCTCGCAACTACTTCGGCTGGGGTTAGGCTCGGCATTTGCTCAGTACATGGGGTCGGTTGTACTGATGCTACACCGCACTTCTCTATGTTGTGCAGATCCCGCAGCCGGACCCGGTGGACACTGATTTAGGGAACATCCTTCAGACCACTACGGAGATTACAAGGTAGACCCGCAGACGTTCGTGGGCCTTGGCGTCTCCTTTATCCTTATCTTTCTACTCTGTTTTTTTTTGTAGTTCTAAGACAGTATGCATTATTTCTTCAAACTTTGTATTTAGTAACTTCTTAGTCAGTTTGTGAGTTAGTGACTCCAGGTGCTGGGATATTGTAAACGAATTGTGTTATTAGTGTTTTAAGTCCCTTTTAGAATTTATCTGCTTCCGTATTTGAAAAAGGAATATTAGATGCTTTACTTAATTCTGTATTTTAATGGTAGCACGTTAATGATATTGTATACGTTGTCTTGTCTAGCGGGTTCAACGTTAGACGTAGTCATGGACCAATGGTGGGATTTCGGGTCGTGACAATAACTCAGCTACATATGTCTCAAATGTGAACAAAAGCATCGCAAATACAAAGCTTGTTGATGACATCCAAATAAGCTACTAAAAAGTAAATGGGCACGGTCACATGCAATATAATTTACCCAACTATGATTAGGGTCGAATCCCACAATGAAAATATGTTGGCGATTAGGGGTGTAAGAGAATTATCACTTATTATGCAATGCCAAACACTTAGAATTTGATTGGGAAAATAATTATACCTAAATGCGATAATGTAAACTAACCTAGAAAGCAAGTAAAATGATCAACGGGTACAAGCATGGATGCGTAGGGAATTACACTCAAGTAACGATCAAATGTATTTCACGATTTTACAAATATGAGCGAGTTTATGTTAATTAGCCTCGGGTAACAATTATATATTAGCTTCTGTCGAATACTAACAAGACTTCCTAATTGAATTGTCCCTAAAACAATCAAGAGTTTAAGCACACCCAGATATGGCTACAAGTAGTTCAATCCTAGCCCTAGGTATAATCAATAAAATGAGGGTTAAAGCCTCAAGTTCTTCTTAATTAATCTTTCCCAACCCCAAATAAACTTTCCCAAAATTAATTCGAAGATAATGGGCGAGTCCTAGGGTTAGCTAATCCCTTTGGTAACATTAAAGAACAAGAATAATTAAAAAAACAAATACTCACTTCAATATAACTAAAACTAGTTCAATACATAAGCACAACAAGATATTTAATCCACACTTTAAACATGAATATTCCCATAAACAAGATTCAAGTGTTGGAAAAAACACTACTCACTTAAATATGCAATACAAAGCAAGAAAATGAAGTATAAGCATAAATGAGTAAGAAATTCTCAACCAAAAGCTTCAAATCTTCAAGACCCAAGTGTGTGTCCAAGAACCCTAGCTCCCAAAACTTGTTCTCTCTAGTCTAAGAGACTGAAAATAAGCCAAAGATATTTTACAGATGAGCTAGGTCGGGTATTAAAGGGTTGGGATAAAGAAAATGTGAAATGGCAGAAATGCCCAACACTGAAGCACGATCTTCGCATTTGAAAAGATATGTTCGCATTTGCGAATTGGGACTTTACTGTTGATTATCGCATTTGTGACATAGACATCGCATTTGCGAAGGTTGACTGCCTGGTTTGACCTCACATTTGCGATCACTTTGTTGGCATTTGCGAACTCTGCTTGACTAGGCCTACTTCGCAATTGCGATTGGTTACTCGCAATTGCCAAATCTGCTATCTTTGCATTTCCCACAGATGTGTCGTAATTGCGACACCTGAGGCCATTTTCCAGATTTTCTTCTTTTCAAATTCTTTTTGACTCATTTTCACTTGGTTTCGTCATGATCACTTCTAAATCACATAAAACATATAAAATAGAAGTAAACGACATTCAAAACATGATTTTATCACTCAAACATAGTAAAAAGCTAAGCTTAAAGTCAAGATAAGTTGGTAAAATACCAACTTATCAAACCCCCAAACTTAAACTATTGCTTGTCCTCAAGCAATGAAAGCGACAAAATCTCCTTCCAAGTATTTAGCTCAATAATGCATCAATATTATGCCAAGTCAAAAAGGTCTATTGTAAGCACAAACACATGACTTCGACTGGTACCAACAACTAATCCCAAGCATATGAAATACCACAAAAAGTAGCAACCAAGTCATGACACTAAAGCTTCAAAATTTGCCTATCTATCACAATTATCTTCCCTCGTTCATTCCTCCAATTTAAAATGGGATTGAATTCACAACTCAAATCTCATGTGCCCTCACACTTAAGAGAGAATACCACTCTCATAAATTGTGTATACGATCAAAATCGGGAAAGACCTATTTTGGGGCTTCCACGATGTTCCAAGCCCGACCTTGAATGAATTGGGGCATAATCTGAATATCGACCCCGAGGTGCACTCCTCAAACAAGTATACTGAGGGATCGACATACCTCGAGGCAGGACGAAATTGAAGACCGTCATGGAAAAGCGGGAAATTCCCAAAGGCACGTGATCAGAACTGATGAGGTCTGCAAGAGTAGTACATATCCGTACTGAGCTATTACACATTTGTACCAATAATATTTCTTTTGTCATAATTACACATGTACTATGTTGGGATTCTCCCCCCCCCCCCTATATAAAGGGGATCCTTGTAATTTTGTAAGAGGCATGATATTAAATACAATAAGAACATTCTCTGCTCTCCAACTTAAACATATTCAACGATTGTTCCATTGATTTATTGCTTTCATTTATTGTGTTCATTAATTGTTTATCATTTATTGCTCATTATTGATCATAAAGGGCCATTATCGAGGCCCTAAATATTGTTATTCCCTCATCGATCTCCCATTATTAAGCACTATAACTCGACCTCGAGACCCTGCCTTGTGACAGCCTTGTTTTCATATCACTACTTCATTACTCTTGTCTTACTTTTCTTACACACACTTAGCATCTATTACCTAACAACTAGTATTAAAATAAATCATGTATTTTTAGAACCACAAAATCAAATATAATTGTCATTTACATTTTCAAGGTAAACAAATTGCAATTCAAAACATAGATGTGATATCAAATGGAAAGAATTAACTCTCTCACACAAAAATGTTCAAATGCACACAAGTAGTACCATAGGCTTGCCCTTCATGTATTGCTCCACTAATGTAGACACACTTGGTTCAAAATCAATTAGGACATAAAATGTTGTAGTTTAGGCTTTTGGTTAAGGTAGGGCACAATTTGGATAAGAGCGACCCATAACCTCCCCAAGCACTACAATTTTTCAACAATCAAAGTCCACTTCTTTCAAGAACTTTTCCACCCTTTCTTTGTTTTTTATTTCATCACCTAATCTTCAATTTATTCAGAATTCCTTATTTTTCCTTCATTTTTTTTCAAATATTCCTCTTTTTTTTAAAATCATCTTTCACCTTTTAAGAAACTTCCACATCACAAGTTTTCCATCCTTCATCCCCAAACTTAGGCTTTTAGCCAATGTTCATACTTCAAAGTACTTAGGGAGATAGGGTGCCAAAAGAAAATCAATAAAGAATGATAGCTTGTAACATGATTTCAAAAGAAAAAGTTCAAAGGCTCAAAAGGGGTTGACTAGGGAAAATATGCAAGGTTAGGAAATTTAGGGTACAATAGCAGTCCAAGGAAGACCTAACATCATTTTTCAATCCAAGTTAGTATAGGATTTCGCCTTGAAGCAAACTCGGGGCAATTTCTGGACTAAAAATGATGCGAAAGAACTTCACAATAAGTCTCACTACACATGGAACATGAAAACTCAAGTGAAATACAAATCCAAAATCCAATTGAAACAAATGAATCTCAAGGAAATCACATATAGCCTAAGAAGATATTTAGTGTATTAAAGATCCAAAAAATGAGTCTAAAATTCATGACAATGATATTTACTTCAATAAATTTTTCTTTTTCAAAGATTAAGAATTTATTTTTCGAGGTTTAAATCATGTTGGTACCAAGCAAGTCACAAATTGGCTAATGGGCACAAACTCCAACTCATACCACTTATTCTTCCTTAATTAACAAAAACTATATCTAAACTACAAGACTAATTCCCTTAAGAAAGTCGCCTAGCTATCCATCATCTGGAAAAGTCGAAATTTTTTTTTACCAAAAGTTACCCAGTTCAAAAAACAAAAAATGGCATCCTCGGAAAAAGAATCGGTGTCACAAGAAAACCAATGATATCGCCACCAAAATAAAACATACTATATAAAAAAATCAAGAAGCTAATAAACATTAAGTCAATAAAACATACTACATATAAAATAATCAAGAAGCTAATAGACATACTAATATAACACATCACATGAAAACAAAATAACATCACATAAAACAAAAATCCCAATCTACCATATCCACAGTTATACAAGAAGCCACCCCCAACTAGAAATGTTTCAATGTCCCAATGCAACTAAAAAAAATAGAGTAAAATGGTGGAAAGTGCTCCCTGAATATTGAATCAAGTGCTCTCCTCGGTGCCAGACTCAGTCGCATCCTCCTCTTCTTCTTCCTCAGACCAATGAACTGGAGCATCATCATCCTCTTCCGGCTCGGTCGATGAAAATAGCTCTTGAGGCTTTAGAATTTTCCATAGCCCCTTCACACCCTTACACATGCATGTGAAGAATTTATCTTTCTTCTTCTCCCTTTTCTTCATCCTGGTGTGTGGATTTTCCAATTTGTCATGAGAAGTGCTCAAATTACCGTGTGTCGTGGACAATTCAGTATATGCCTTCTCCAGCTTCTTAAGGTGATCCCCCTACTTCTTCTGATCATCAAGATAATTTTGAAAGTCTTTCTTTGAAATGTATGCAGAGGGTCCCTCAGATGTTTCCCTAGGTCCCTATGGAAGGCCAGCTACTAGGTCGCGAATCAGCCGTATTTCCTCAGAAAGCATAGCATATGGTCCTCCTGTAGAAGATGAAGGCTGGCTACCCTTGTCGGTCTGAGAAAACAATCCCAACTTTCTCTTTTTGCTCTTGACGACGCCGCCCTCTCCTCTTTTCTTTAATGGGTTGCTAGGCTTTCCCAGTTCTATCCAGTTGTCCTCCGGGTCCTCCTGAACCCCATCAAGTTGGCACAACTCAGTGATAAGAGATGGAAATATCAATGATGGACCATTCTGAAGCCGATACTCCTTCATTTCAGTGATGAATATCTCACCAACATTGAGAGGAATGCCATCAAGAATGCATGCTATAATCTGAGCTCTCGGTACTGGTACATTCCATATATTTGACACATGGAAGATGTGACTGCATATGATGGCCAACCATATCTTAGCTTTAGTAGTGAATTATCTGGATGTGATGCCTCTCTTTTCAGCTGTCCATGGAACATCCTCACCAGGCATAATTTGGAGACAAACCACTCCCCTGAGGCACAATCTTTTGCACGGAATGGGGCCATGTCATGGTCGTGGAGGTGATATACTTGGTTCACAACTTCTGCTCCGAAATGTACCATTTTGCCGCGAATCCTCATCTTTGGATTTTTTAACATGATTCGCGGGAGATTCGCATAGAACTCCCTCAGTTATTGCTCATTTGCTCTGCAAGGTTGAGGGGCATAACGGGTCCAACCCATCTCTTCAAGTCTCTGATGGAACTCAGGGAGACGTTCCGGGACCTTATCCAACAATATGCCGCTTTCTGAGAGCAACTTCTTCGAGACTAACTCGGCATACTACCGTTCCTGACATTCAAATGACAAGAATTGGTGTTGGTCATAATTCTCCTAACCTTCCAAAGGATTTTCATGTGCGAATTCATCGGAGTTCGAACTCATTTTCAGCTTTCAATACCTGTAAAGAAAGTATTTGAGTGAGAACATGGTATGGATATGAAATATATTGTAAAATGAGTCAAATATGACAATGAAATGATTGGACAGTTGAAACCTGGCCTTGGAAAAAAAATCCAGGATTTTCAAATTTGCAGAAGTCTGCTCTCTGACGTCGTAATTGCGACATTTTCTTCGCAGTTCCGAAAGCAATAAGTTTTCTCAGGTTTTGCAAATGCAAAAAATTATTCGCTATTGCAAAGATGGTCAGGGCTGCCATATTTCGCAGTTGCGACCACCTCTTCGCAAATGCAAAGATTGCAAATGCGAATAGGCCATCGCAATTGCGTCTCCATCATCCCCGACCATAGAGAAATCCTTAGACCCAAAATTTTTCGATGAAATAACATTTTTAGATACACCAATCAGTTTTTTAGGCGCACAAATATGGAATAAACATCACACACAACCACAAGCTGAAAAACATTCAATGATTCGGCCAAGAATTTGATTCGGGCCTTTCATCGATCATATTTTAAGCACAAAAATTCACTTCTATTTTAACAAAGCAATGGGTACTCAGACTTCCCCATTTTTGAAGAAAAGAACAAGGCTCACACTCTCAACCAACCTCACCCAAAAATCAACACATGAAATGAACAATTTTTAAACAATTTCGGACAGAGGAACGACCCATTTTTAAACCTTGGAAGAAGATGATGATGATGAAACAATTGACAATTAATAGCACAAAGATTAAGCTTTTATACCTTGATGCTTGTAATTAAGAGTGAAAAATAGTGGAATTGACAGTTCGGAGAGTGAGGAAGACGAAGGTTTGAGAGCCCATGATTTTCTTAACTTATGTTCAAAATGGGGAGAGTTACCTGTTTAAGGCTCCTAAAGTCGCATTTGCGACACTTACTTCGCAATTGTGAACATTATCAACAGTTTTCGCAAATGCGACACATTCCTTGATTTTGCAAAGGTCCCCAATTCGCAAATGCAAACCTTTGTTCGCAAATGCAAACACTGCTTCTGCAATTTCAGCAGCTACTGCTTTTGGCTCTCCGGACCACTCTAACCTGCTCAAATCAACTCCAAAAATTCTAAAACGTTGCAGATTAGTCAAAAATAATATTCTAAGCTATTGTAAAAAAAGAAAATTTCAAAAATGACTAAAAAGTTTGAAAAACAATGGGTTGCTTCTCACCAAGCTCCGTATTTAACGTCGTGGAACGACGCGGATTAAATTTACCACTTTTCTCGCCACTTGGACGATATGAATTGGCCACTTAACTTGGAATCAAACCATGAGCGGTGGGCGGTGGTAAGTTGATGATCAAGCCAAACTTTAATTTCTTCATTTTGCACTTCTTGGCTTTCATGTGAGGAATGTCATTTTTCTTCCTTGCATCTTCAAATAGAAAAATGTATGGCCCTTGTTTTTCCTCCTCGCAATCCCTCGTTGACTCGTGTATTTCAGTTCACATATCACCACACAATTCTAATGTTGAAAAATGCTTGGAATGTGACCGCAAACCTTCAAATTGCAATTCTCCCCGGATTTTGACATCGTCTTTTTCCCCCGGACTAGAGTCATTCTCAATCATGTTTTCAATTACACCAGTTGACTCTAGTTACATATATTTCTTTCCATCACTAACACTCATGGAGTCGGTTGGCGGATGTTCAATTCTTTATTCCTCAAAGTAAAGTTCACTTTCTTCCTCAGAGTTGGACTCTTCTTGACCTTCTTCCACGCTTTCAAATTGGTAGGCATAATGAGCCTCAATCAATGATTTCATTTTATCTTCCAAAGTGCGGATAGTCTTATAATTTCGATGTAGTGCCTGTCTTAAGCCCTCGAGTGCAAATCTTCGCTTCTCCTCACTTTCAAGAATGGCCTCCGGCATAAGCATCATTTTCTCATTTTGAGCATTTGAGAGTTCTTCTTGATTTTGATCAAGTTTCAAGGAAGGATTTTTGGCGTCCACATCTAAGGAAGGTTCTTAGCTATCACTTCCGAGGCTTCTTAGACCTCTAAAACTTAAAGCATTTTTCCCATTTGTAAGTTCAACCTTTCAAGCGCCAAATCATTTTGGAGACTATTTCGTAAAAACTCCTTCAAGGCACTTTGCTTTTTTTCCTCCTTCAAGTAGACACTCTAGCATGAGCTTGAACTCTCCATTTTGACCATGCTCAGTTTCTTCCACTTCCATATCCCTATAATTTTCATCACCAAAAGTAGAATCATCATAGTGTGGGCTTGGGTAAGGGAAGGAAAAATAAGCACAATAATCCCAACGATCATTTTGACGACCACACTTATCACAAATACTACACTCATGGGTTTGAGATTGTGCGCACAATCCGCCCCGGGGAGAATTTAAATAATTTTTCCACGAGTGTGGTCCTCCATAATAAGGACAAGGGTCATCAAAGTATGAACAACTACCATCCGACCAATTTTCATTATATGATGCCATTTTTTTTTTAAACTAAGAAAATAAACAAGAAGATAAATAAAGATAGGAGAATAATTACACAAATATTCACAAGTTTGTACCAAAGCACTTACGCTTACTTCTCAAACAACCTAAATACGCCAAAACATTCTCCCGGCAATGGTGCCAATTTTGATGACGTCGAAATCCACTACTAAAAAGTAAATGAACACGGTCGCATGCAATATAATTTACCCAATTGTTAGTCGGGGTCGAATCCCACAGAGAACAATATGTAGGCGATTAGGAGTGTAAGAGAAGTATCAGTAATTATGCAATGCCAAACACTTAGAATTTGATTGTGAAAATGTATATACCAAAATGCGATAATGTAAACTAACCTAGAAATCAAGTAAAATGATCAATGGCTACAAGCATGGATTCATAGAGAATTACACTCAAGTAACAATCCAATGTATTTCACGATTTTACAAATATGAGCGAGTTTATGTTAATAAGCCTCGGGTAACTATTCTATATTAGCTTCTTCTGAAGACTAACAAGACTTCCTAATTGAATTATCCCTACAAAAATCAAGAGATTAAGCACACCCGGATGGGGCTACAAGTAGTTCAATCCTATCCCTAGGTAGAATCTATAAAATGAGGGTTAAAGCCTCAAGTTCTTGTGATTTAATCTTTTTGAACCCCAAATAGTCTTTTCCCAAATTAATTCGAAGTTAATGGGCGAGTCCTAGGGTTAGATAATCCATTTGGAAACATTAAAGAACAAGAATAATTAAAGAAAAAATAACTCACTTCAATATAACTAAAAGTCGTTAAATACATAAGCACAACAAGATATTTAATCCACACTTTAAAAATGAATATTCCCATAAACAAGATTCAAGTGTTGGAAAAAATACCACACGCTTCAATATTCAATACAAAGCACAGAAATGAAGAAATATGCACAAATGAGTAAGAAATTTTCAACCAAAAGCTTCAAATTTTCAAGACCCATGTGTGTGTGCAAGAACCCTAGCTCCCAAAACTTGTTCTCTCTAGTCTAAGAGCCTAATTATAAGCCAGTGGGAATGGCCGCAGATGCGGAACTGCAGGTGCGACCTTATGAGTGTAGGTGCATAAGTGAATATGGTAGTTGGATAGAAGAAGTGAGAACATTCGTCGTAGAATCAATGTCGCTTCGATGATGAAGTGAAGCGTTGGAGCGGACTGGACCGCAGGTGCGATACATTCTCCACATGCGCACGTGCGCAGATGCGGGTGATCTTCCGCAGAAGAAAAAAGGGAAGGACTTAAGTTGGTTGTGCATGTACTCTCCTTTTCCGAAGGTGTGTCTCCATAGAAGCGGACGTCCTAAACGCAGAAGAGAAAATGCTGGCAGTTTCATTAAAAACGAAGGGGTTGAGTTTTCTTCTCTTATTTTGAGAATTTCGGAGAGCGGACTAAGGTGATGTTTTGAGAGGTTTTGAACTAGATTAAAGAGGTAAGTGATTTTTTATCACTTTTATCCATGTATTTTGATTACTCATTGATTATTTCACCTATTTATCACTAATCTAATTTGGAATTTCGGGATTTTGACCTATGTATTGGAGAGTAGGATTTGAGGGTCGATTTGTGGTCGGAATTGGATGATTTTGATATGGTTGGACGTGTATTGAATGGATGTTCGGATTTTTTAAGTTTTGTCGGGTTCCGAGACGTGAGCCTGGGGTTGACTTTTTGACTTTGGTTAAAGATCTTAGCTTTATCATTTGAGATCAATCCCTACAGTTTTTATTGATAATATGATGTTATTTTTTGATAGAATCGGGCCTTCTGGAGATTGATACACGTGGGAAGGGCTTGCTAGCCGAATGATTTGATTCGCTTGAGGTAAGTATCTCATCTGAACTCCATTTTTTTCCTGAATTATTGTGATAGCTACGTGCTATTGGGCGCGTATATGTGTGGGGTTAAACCCATGTGCGGACACCGGGGTTATTTATTTATGTTTGGGTTGTGCTCGGTCTCTTATAAACCTAGAAGTTTACTGTTAATCTTTTAGCTATGATGCTTCGCACATTTTTGACATTGTTGTGAACTATTCGAGCCATGTTTGAGGCCACATATGGGTTTAATCCTTGAATGAACTGATGAATGTTATTCCTTGTTTAAATTGTCGGTTTGAGCTATTATAGTACACCTTGCACAAGCCTACACTTTAGCATGTCGTGTATACCATTCTAGGAGCATAAGATTTGTTATTCATTCATTACATACATGTATACATGTTTATTTGCTCATGTATGATATGATTTGGACTGGGTGCATGTGACCACGCTGGGCGAATTGTGTTTGTGGGCACGTGCGTTGTCCGTGTGGATTAAAATATTGATGATATTAGCACGTGAGTTGTACGAGCAACATGTGAGTTTTCTGTGAGGGTTCTATTATTAGCATGTGAGTTGTTCGTGCAGAACGTGAGTTGTTCGTACAGTGTGTGGATACAGATAGATCCCACTAGGGTCACCCTCTCATGTTTCTGTCTTAATGGAGTACATGCGGTTATTGAGGAACTGATAAGTGGTTTGGTATGGATATAGCAAAGTTGAGAAAATCTGGCCAATGATTGTTTGGATTTTGCATTTCATCTTTACTTGCAATTTCCTTGATCATTTATTTGATTCAACTGCATATCATCTCTATATTCCAAGATATTGACTGAGCTGAGTATTTGAGAAAAGTTATACACTTATACACATGGATATTTTCTAACTGGACTTATGATTTGGTTCCATTATTATTCTTTACTAGTTTTAAAGAGGAAACTACACATGTGATAGCTAGCATCATTAATTATTTGTGCTTCTATTAGCTCGTCGTATTTATTTACGATACATATCGAGTACATTGAGTCAGTTGTACTCATACTATACTTTGCACTTAATTTTTCAGATCCAGATATGGGGACCAATTATCAGTAATAGGCTTGTTTGTTGGACTCTCTACTATAGGCGAGATAGAGTTGCATCCTTAGTCACAGTTTGACTTGTCTTTTCCTTTCATACTGTTGCTACAGTTTAGACAGTGTATTTATTTTTCAGTTTCAGACTTGTATTCCATTGTAGAAGCTCATGACTCCTTACTTACCAGTTTCTGGGGATTTATTTTGTATTAGTAGTTTTATTGTATTGAGACCTCAGACTTATACTATTTCTATGAATTTCGTTATCATGATTCAATTTGCCTAGCCGGCGTGTTAGGCACCATCACGATGGGTAGGGATCTTGGGTCATGACATGTTAGTATCAGAGCCCTAAGTTCATAGGTATTATGAGTCATGAACAGGTTTAGTAGAGTCTCCTGAATCGGTACAGAGACATCTGTATTTATCTTTGAGAGGCTACCAAATTATTTGGAAATTTTCATTTTCTTGTATTCTTATTGTTCGAATTTGTTGATTCCGGAAACTAAGCATGTATTATTATACTCTCTCATATATGGTGAGGACCCGTGCTACCGTATCAGGCGGACGCCCACCAGTACCACCATCTAGGGATGTTAGAGGTCGGGGTCGCGGTAGAGGCCGAGGTACAGCTCATACAGCAGCTAGAGCGGCACTCCTGGAGTCACCAGTTGCTCCCGCTCAGAAGTAGATACCAGATGAGGTTGAGCCGGTGGGACCAACTCAGACACCAGTTGTGCCCACTGTGATTCTAGGCCTTCAATAGGATTTGGCCTAGATGTTAACTATATGCACTAGCCTTGCTCAGGCAGTTTCAGTTCAGGCCGCACCAACCACTTCTCAGGCCGGGGGAGGTGCTTAAACTCCCACCGCCCGTACTCCAGAGTAGGTGGTTTAGGGACTTCAGACACTGCGGGTACTACTAGCCCATCCGATTACAGTTGCTAAAGTTAGGTGGGTCCACAATGAGTGACGACGAGAAAAAGAGGCTAGACGATTTGGGAGGCATAGGCCTCCAGCTTTCATTGGGGCTAAGTCAGAGGATGCTCAGGATTTCATAGACAAATGACAGCAAATCCTTCATACGATAGGTATTCTGGAGACTAGTGGAGTCTCATTTACTACTTTTCAGCTGTCGGGGGAAGCCTTCAGATGGTGGGAGGCTTATGAGTTGAGTAGGCTAGTCGGTGTTGCACCACTTACGTGGCATGAGTTCTGTATTTTCTTCTTAGAGAAATTTGTTCCACAGACCCGTTGGGAAGAGTTACATAGGTAGTTTTAGAACCAGGAGGGTATTCAGTGACTCAGTTTGAAATGTGATTTTCAGATTTGGCTTATCACGCGATATGGTTAGTTCCTACTGTGAGGGAGAGGATCAGGATGTTCATTCATGGCCTCAACTATGGACTACGTTTCATCATGACTCGAGAGATTGCATCAGGTGCTAGGTTAGATGAGGTTGTTGGTATTGCTAGGCGTCTAGAGTATGTTCGTAGCTAGGAGCACGAGGAGAGGGAGGCCAAGAGGCCTCGCGGTTCATGTGGTTTCAGCAGTGTTTTTTCTGGAGGGCAGTCACATCACAGCAGGGGTCGTCCTTATAAGCCCGCTCGCATGGCCCGTCCGGTTCATTATGGTGCATCCGTTAGCCATGGTTCCTACAATGCTCGTTTGGATCAATCGTCATTCAGTGCATTACCAACACAAAGTTCTTATCATGCTTTATCTTCCCACATTTCTACAAGCAGTTTCTCACGTTATCAGGAGCAACAACTCTATCAAATGAGAGTTTGTTTCGAGTGTGGGCACTTGAGTCACCTCAAGAGAGACCTAAACTATTGAGTAGGGTTCCACAACATTGTTCTCAGCTGATAATACCAGTACCAACAACTACACAACCCGCTAATCAAGCTCGAACTGGGGCTCAGGCAGCTAGAGGTTGCCCTAGAGGGAGAGGTCGATCTCATGGCAGTCAGGCTCAATGCTATGCTTTTCTCGCTAGGCCAGAGGTCGTTGTTGCACACGTAGTGACCATAGGTATTGTTTCAGTGTTCCATAGGGATGCTTCCACATTATTTGGCTCAGGTTCCACTTATTCATATGTATCATCCTATTTTGCTCGTTATTTGGATATGCCCCGTGATTTCTTAGTTACATATGTTCATGTGTCTCTGCTGGTGGGGGGCTCTGTTGTTGTGGACCACGTATATTGATCATATGTTGTGACTACTGGGGGATTGGAGACAAGAGTTGATCTCGTATTTCTTAGTATGGTTGATTTTGACGTGATTCTCGGCATGGATTTGTTATCCCCATGTCATGCTATTGCTGGATTATCACGCTAAGATCGTGACATCGGCGATACTAAGATTGCCTATGATTGAGTGGAGAGGTTCTCCAAACTATGTTCCAGTAGGGTAATTTCATATTTGAAGGCCCAGCGGATGGCTGGGAATAGGTGATTGTCATATTTGGCTATTATGAGGGATGTTGTGTGATACCCCTACCATTGATTATGTTTCGATAGTGCGAGACTTTATGTATGTGTATCCTAAAAACCTTTTGGGCATGGCACCCGACATGGATATTGATTTTGGTATTGACTTGGCGCTAGGTACTTTGCCCATATCTATACCTCCATATCGTATGGCACCAACAAAGTTGAAGGAATTAGAAGAGCGGCTTCAGGAGCTTCTTTATAAGGGGTTCATTCGTCCTAGTGTATCGTCTTGGGGTGCACCAGTTCTATTTGTGATGTAAAAGGATGGTACTATGCGGATGTGCATTGATTACAGGTAGTTGAACAAAGTTACAATTAAGAACAAGTATCATTTGCCGCGCGTTAACGACTTATTTGACCACCTTTAGGGAGATATAGTGTTCTCTAACATTGATTTGAGGTCTGGGTATCACCAGTTGAAGATTCAGGACTCTAATATTCTGAAGAGGGCATTCAGGACCCGCTATGGTCACTACAAGTTTTTTGTGATGTGTTTTGGGCTGACAAATGCTCCAGCACCATTCGTGCATATGATGAATCGTGTGTTCCATCCATATCTTGATTCATTTTTCATTGTATTTATTGATGATATCCTGGTGTACTCACATATCTAGGAGGAGCATGCACAACATTTGAGGAATGTACTACAGATGTTGAGGGAGGAGAAACTTTATGCTAAGTTCTCCAAGTGTGAGTTTTGACTCAGTTCAGTGGCGTTCTTAAGGCATGTGGTGTCCAATGAGGGGATCAAGTTTGGTCTGAAGAAGATTCAGGCAGTTTAGAGTTGTCCCAGACCATCTTTAGCTACTTAGATTTGGAGTTTTCCTAGCTTGGCTAGATATTATCTACTTCATGAAGGGTTTCTTGTCCATTGCAGCGCCTTTGACCAGGTTGACCCAGAGTTGCTCCATTCAGGTGGTCTAATGAGTGTGTGGAGAGATTTCAAAAGATCAAGACCGCCTTGACCACAACTTTAGTTCTAGTTTTACCTTCAGTATCGAGTTCTTATATAGTGTATTGTTATGCTTCTCGGAATGGTATTGGGTGTTTCTTGATGAAGGGGGGGTAGAGTGATAACTTATGCTTCACGCCAGTAGAAGCCTCATGAGAAGAACTACCCCGTTCATTATTTGGAATTGGCAGCCATCGGTCATGCATTGAAGATTTTGAGTCATTATCTCTACGGTGTGTCTTCTGAGGTATTTACAGATCATCAGAGTCTTCAACACTTGTTCAAGCAAAAGGATCTAACTTTGAGGCAGTGGAGATTGTTGGGCTGTTAAAAGACTATGATATTAACATTTTGTATCATCTTGGGAAGGCCGGTGTGGTGGTCGATGCCTTGAGTAGAAATTCGGTGAGTATGGGCAATCTTACTTATATTCATGTTGGTAAGAGACCGCTTGCAGCAAATGTTCACGCATTGGCCAATCAGTTCATGAGGTTAGATGTTTTGGAGCCTAGTCGGTTTTTAGCTTGCGTGGTTTCTTGGTATTCTTTACATGATCACACCCGAGAGCATAACTATGAAGAGCCCCATTTGCTTGTCCTTAAGGATATGGTTTAGCACGGTGATGCCAAGGAGATTTCTATTGGAGACGATGGGGTGTTGCGGATGTAGGGTCAGATTTGTGTGCCCAATGAAGATAGGTTATGTGAGTTGATTCTTGAGGAGGCCCACATTTCGCGATATTCCATTCATTTGGGTGCCGAAAAGATGTATCAGGACTTGAGGCAGCACTGCTGGTGTAGGAGAATGAAGAAGGATATACTGGAGTTTGTAGCTCAGTTCTTAAACTGTCAGTAGTGAAGTACGAGCATCAAAGGTCGGGCGGTTTGCTTCAGAGGCTTGAGATTCTTTAGTGGAAATAGGAGTGTATCACCATGGACTTCGTAGTTGGTCTGCCACAGACTTTGTAGAAGTTTGATTCTATTTGGGTGATTGTGGACCAGTTGACTAAGTCTGTGCATTTTATTCCAATTGGGACTACCTATTCTTCGGAGTGGTTGGTTGAGATCTATATCTGCGAGATTGTTCGCCTTCACAATGTGTTGGGGTACATTATTTTCGATCGGGGCACGCAACACACATCTTAGTTTTGGAGAGTAGTGCAACAAGAATTAGGCACACAGGTTGAGTTGAGTACAACATTCCACCCTCAGACAGACGGATAGTCTGAGCGCACCATTCAGATATTGGAGGATGTGCTACGCTCCTGCGTCATAGATTTTGAGGGTTCTTGGGATAAGTTTCTACCACTTGCAGAGTTTGCCTACAAAATTAACTACCAATCGAGTATTCAGATGGCTTCGTATGAGGCCTTGTATGGGAGACGGTGTCGGTCTCCGGTTGGGTGGTTCGAGCTGGGTAAGGCTAAGCTATTGGGTATTGACTTGGTTTAAGATGCTTTGAACAAGGTTAATTTGATTCAATATCGACTTCACACGGCACAGTCTAGACAGAAGAGTTATGTCGATCGGAAGGTTCGTAATGTTGCCTACATGATGGAAGAGAAGGTATTGCTCAGTGTCTCTCCCATGAAGGGTGTTATGAGGTTCAATAAAAAGGTCAAGTTGAGCCCGCGGTATATTGGTCTTTTTGAGGTGCTTTAGAGGATTGCAGAGTTGGCTTACAAGTTTGCATTTCCACCTAGTCTATCGAGTTTTCATCTAGTGTTTCATGTTTCCATGATCCCAGAAGTATTTCGATGATCCGTCTCATTTTTTGAACTTTAGCACGGTTCAGTTAGATGGGGATCTGACTTATGAGGTGGAGCCAGTGGCCATTTTGGATCAGCAGGTTCGAAGGTTGAGATCAAAGAATATAGCTTCAGTGAAAGTACAGTGGAGAGGTCAAACAGTCGAGGAGGCGGGCTACTTGGGAGACCGAGCGGGAGATGCGGAGCAACTATCCACACCTATTTGAGGCTCCAGGTATGATTCCAACCTCGTTCGAGGACAAACGTTATTTTAAGAGGGGGAGAATGTAATGATTCGGCCAGTTGTTTTGAGTATTGTAGCCCCGTTCCCCCATTTACTGCATATTCTATGTTTGTTTGTTCTTATGTTACTTACCAGGGTGGTTGGTGTCATGCCCCAAACTCTGGGAGCGCATCGGTGCTCAACCGAGATTAGCCAACCGAGCAAACAAGTACAACACCTTCTACCCGAACTTACTCAAGAATAAAAGTGTAATCCCATTCATTAATTAAGAGGTTGGAAGGATCAATTAAACAACTCAAATTTGTTATCAGTAGTTACATCATATATAAGTTTCAAAATACATATCCTTTTATAGTTTGATGTGGAACGTGTAATACAATTACAACATTACCAATTTGACTTTCCCCATACCAGCATACCACCCACACTATGTCTACGGAGCCTCTATTAGATACAAAAGAGTACAATGATAGTGCCAGCAAGAAGGCCCCGACTATACCTCAAACACTATACATAAGAACAAAAGACACATGACCCCGAAAACAAGTGGGGCTCACCAAGTCTACTGGGAAGAGGGCGTACTGCTATCACTGGTCAATGTCGCCTACTGTGGAACTACCTGCATCCATTGAAGATGCAGCGCCTCCGACAAAAGGGACGTTAGTACATGTGGAATAATACTAGTATGCATAACTAAACACCCTCTCAATTGAAAAGTAACAATACAAAGAGGAACCAACATAAAATCAATAGAAGCCTCAAACAATACCAAGACATCAAGTTAAGGACCACATAAGTTGTCAAGTAAATTTTCATGTTTTTAGGTTGAGAGATCTTTAGTATTGATATACCATCATTCACAATACCATCGTACTTTTACACAGAGTCCGATCACGACATGATCGGCTAGGCCATCTTATTTGAGACATCAACCACAATCACAATTTCAATTTCAATTTCAAGCATAATCACCACCATATGTGCGGAATGGCGTCCAATCACGACCCGACTGGCTAGGTCATCTCACCCGAGACGTCATCCTTTTCTATCAACCATCTCATCTCATACTCCTTTCACATCTTTTAAATTCATTGGAACTAGTGGCCACAATTATAATATCATTCTTGGCACTTGGCCGTATCTCATATTTCGTGCTCACCATTTTCACTTTCAAACATCATCATCATTATCATCAACAAGGCTTTTCAATTCAAGACTTTAAGTACACATGGTGAGCAATTAAGAGTCTTAGACATATATGGGTTTTTCACATAATTTGGCATAATAACCTTCATTCAAATTTGACTTGAAGTCGTAACATTCTTAACACACAGCCCCTAACTTTAATACATTCTCAAATAATAACATAGCATGATAATAGAATTTGGAACACACATTGAACATATAACTTTCAACACAAGTCTATTCGGATTAGCCAGTTTCGTAACGACCAACTCGGGTCTCACATAACTTACATGAACACCGTGGGATTCAATTCTAAAGAAGGAGTTTAGACAACATACCTAAATTGAGCTTCCTTAAACTCTAAAATGTTCTGGAAGTCTTACCAACTTCAATCTATGTTAGAAATATAACAAGTTGAACCAAAATTAGGAAGATGATCATGGTTCTAGCTCATTTGAGCATTTTATCAAACACTAGGTGTGCATTAAGGTTTCAAGGTCCTTTTATGAAGGATTCCCTAATCCCACAACCAATTCTTTACCATTTTTAGCTCAAAATCTTCCTACACCCTTTGATAACACATGCATGCAAAATAAACAACTCTCATACCCAACTCCCTTACCTCTAGGATGAAGACCTAGTGAGTTTTTCCTTGTTAATCTTCAAGGATTTGAGCAAGAACCGAAGGAAAATTTCTTGAATATCACTCTCCCACTCTAGGGAACTCTGTCACTCTCAAAATATCAGGTTTTTTCTAAAACAAGGTCCATTGCATCCACTTTATCGAAGTAGGGTCCGGTCCACGAAATGGGATGCAAAATGGCCCTATGGAACTGGGCTGGTCTGCCCCACTATGCGGCTGTTATGCGGCCCACAAACCTGTTATGTTGTCCGCATAATGCGCTGCAAAGTTTTAAAGCTGGATATGCGATCAGAGTGCGGCCCGTGAATTGGTTTTGATGTCGCATAATGAGTCACAATAATGACATAAAAATGGCCCAATAGCCTGTCTCACTCTGCGGCCATTCTGCAGCTCGCAGAGTGATTATGCGGCTGCATAATGGGCTGCGAAAATGCCCAATTTTGTGCCAAACATTTTCCTTCAACTACCCAATGCAATGTTCAACCAAAAAGTTTATATCTACTATCATTAACACCTACGCCTTCCCCGGCACCACGAAACCCTAGTTTTTAGGAAACATGTTACACGGCCTTACATCCTCCCCCACTTAAGATCATTCATCCTCGAATGAGGCTCAAAGTTCACTATTAGCATTTGATGCGACACAATTTCCATACCACACACCAGTAGTCCTGTTTACCTTTAAAATGGTAATAAAAATTATATTTGACCTAGTGGGCCGCATAACAGCCGCATAGTGGGGCAGATTAGTGGTTCACTATTAGTGGTTCTAAAAATATGTGATTTATTTTAATACTAATCATGAGGCAATAGATGATAAGTGTGAGTAAGAAAAGTAAGATAAAAACAAAGGAAAGTTGCGATATGCAAACCCAGCTGTTGCTAAACCAGGCCTCGAACTCACTAGAGCTAGGCCTCGAGGCCGAATCAGGATGCTCAGTATTGATCCGTCGATGAAGATACAATGATATCAGGGGCCTCAAGATAGCCTTCAATGATAAACAATGAGAAATAAATGAAGAACAATTAATGAACACAATAAATGAGAGCAATAAATCTATAGAACAATTGTTTGAGCACGTTTAGGTAAGAGAGTAGAGCATGTTCTTGTTGTTTTGAATATCATGTATTTTACAAAATGACAAGGGTCCTCTTTATATAGTAGGGGAGAATCCCAACATAGTACATGTATAATTATTATGCAGAAATTCTATTGGTACATCTATTTAATGGCTTAGTACGGATTTGTCCTATTCTTACATACTTGGTCAGCTCTAGCCACGTGTTCTTGGGAGTTTTCCCCCTTTCATGATGGTCATTGATTTCGTCCTGCCTCGAGGTATGTCGATCCCTAGGTATACTTTTTCGAGGAGTGATCCTCGTGGTCGATATTCAAATTATGCCCTGATTCATTCGAGGTCGGTCTTAGAATGTCGTGGAAGCCCCAAAATTGGTCCTTCTTGATTTTGACCGTATACAAATAGTCCCTGCGTTTATTGGAATGAAAAGACAAGAAATGATTTTGAATCCTCAAACCCTTCAATGCTACCATCATTGCATCAGTTGTCTCCTGTCAAGCGATTGATGTGACAAAGGAGACGCTCAAAAGCCATGTTCGCATAGCTCTTGAAAAGCATCAAATTTATTACGGCGGATGGCTGTGTTTTGGCTTCCCCAACGCGCACGACTGGCTTCTATAAATACTTCTTCTGTTGCCCCTCACTTCTCATTACATCTTTAATTCTTCAAAAAGAGCTCTTCCTACTTCTTTCTTGTGTTCTTCCCCCGATTAATGTTTCTCTTTTCTTCTAAAATCTTTCAGCAAGAATGGCGAAGACTCCTAAATCTGTCCCACAAGATGATAAAGCTTCTTCATCTTCACGTTCATCTAAGGGTAAGGCCATAGTACCTCCTCATCTCGAGGAGTGTATCCATGTACCCTGTGAAACAACCTCCTATTTCAAGGTCGACAAGCCTTCCTCGAAGTCGGGATAGTGTGAACCCATGTCCCGATATATCAGCCTTATAAAAGACACCGAGAAGGTGAAGGTCGACTGCTACTAGGAAGGTGCGGTGTAAGTGGATATTCCCTCGGGAGGAAGATATAACGACTTATAAAGACAACTTTCTTAGTGTGTATACCTATTCATTTACCCTTGGTCCAATAGAGCCATCATCGCCGTCGATAGACCCCGTGATCCTCTAATTCTACAGTCAATATCGAGTGACACTCAGCCAAATCCATCTATCATTTTGGCACATTGTTTATATGATTAGGCACTTTGCAAACATGGTATAGGGGATACCTTTTACCCTCGACCACCTGATTAGAATGTACAGTCCCCAACTCTACCGGGGTGGTTTGATTAAGCTTCAACGTCGGGCTTTGAAGGTTCTCTTTGCTTATATCGACGAGGACAAGGATAGAGGGTGGATGAGCCGCTTTTTTCGAGTTAGGACTTCAGATCTAATTCCTATGGAAAGGTTGACATTCCCCGAGGAATGGAATGTGAAACGTAAGTTAACTCGTTAATTGAGTATTTTCCCTTTCTTTCGGACCAACTCCCCCACGGACTAACTTCCTTTGATAATGTAGTTGTCGCGTGGTATCCTAGTGCGGTTAAGGATTTCTCGGGCTGGGTTAGCCAGCTAGATTTGACCTGCCCATATGTCGAGCGTGTGTGGCGCGACCTAGCCAGGGGTCGATGGGAGGCTAAAAATCATGGTGAGCTTTTACTACTGTTGTATTTGAGTTCCTCATAAGAGATATCCCCCAAACGTATCATTATGCCTTGTGTTTATGTTTGCACAGGTCTAGGGGAGGCCTCTTCGATGAGAGAAGCACCGAATGGGGAAGCGGATACCGCGAAACCCAACAAAGAGAAGAAGAGGAATAGGAGATCGTCGACTGAGTCCTCGAGGTCAAAAAGGCTAAAGTGAAAAAACCTAAGGCCGGTTCAGTGGCCTTAACTCCAGAAGTATCAGAGATCCCCCGAGCTGGAGGCGAAGAGAAGAATGACTCCCCAGTAGAACCCATGGGAATAGGAAGCATGATAGCTCCGCATCTTGCTGAGCCGATGCCTATAGTGCCGGAGGCTTATAAAGCAGGATCAGTTGAGGTTGTCCCACCTCGGATCGAAGAGTCTCTCGAGGGTGGGTCGGATAATGTCCCCAAGCCGATTGGCAACCTAAATATTCACCGAGCTGAGGGGCACTCGGTAGATGAGCTCGAGGTGCCTAGTTCTGAAGCTTCCCGGAGACCAAAGAAGACATCGATTGATCCAGCAAGGGTTATTTAAGTGATTGTTTCTCTGTCGGGCTCGACATTATTTCTGAAAGGGATACGTAATTCCCATAATATAAAGTTTTCCGATGTGGGGGTGCCCCTCGGGGAGAAAGGTGTGCTTGAAGGACTCTTCACATAGGTCGGAGAAAACCCCAATCTTAATGCCTCGCTCATTTTTTATGAAGCTGAGAGGGTCTGCAAACAGGTAATCTTTCATAGTCAATGCTTAGAGTTTTGATCATCATTTTTATGACTCTCCTCCTTTTTTACTTTCAGTCCATAGTGCTTTATAATCAGGCCTCCTCCAAGTTTCAAGTTGAATTGACCCATTACGAGGTAGATTGTAGGAGGCTCTCATCGGAGGCGAACGAGCTTAGGGCTCTCTTTTCCAAGAAGGAGGAAGAAATGCTCGACCTCGGAGCTCTCGTATAAGAGGTATCTCGAGAACGGTCCCACCTTGATGAGCAGGTAACATAGCCTTCAAGTATTTTTATTTTTGTGCTTGTCCAATCTTCAGCACTTAACGCCTTTGGATCAATTTTTGCAGCTTAAGGAGAAAAATGCCCTAATGCAGGAGGGGTTCGGAGCCAGGGATGCTGAGATCCTCGGACTTAAGCAGCGTGTGAATGAGGTAGCCTCCGAGAGAGATACCCTCCAAGGGAAGTTGACCTCGATTGAACATCATCTTCATGATGCAAGGTCGGAGAGTAGTAAGTATAAGGATCTTCATGTTGAATCGGTCACCGCGCTATCTGCAGCCAAGGCTGAAGCTGATGCGCTCATATCATCGTACAAAGAGGATGCTGCTGTGAATGCTCGAGCCAAGGAGATATCCGAGGAAGCCGATCATAAGATGAACCGAGCCCTTGAGCATGATCGATTAAAATATCGGAGAGAGGCTCTCGAGGAAGCACAAGCAGGGAGCATCAATCTTTTGATAGAGATCGAAAGAGTTAGGACCCTAGAAGAGGAATCGACGGCCCTGCTTACTTCTGATGGTGATTCGAGCAGTGGCTCAGAAGATGATAAATATGAAGGCGAAGTCTCCGAGGGGGAAGAGGTTGTTGATGTTGCGGGGACCGAGGGCCAAGTCATTGAAGGCACAACCTCCGAGGGAGTTGTTGAAGGCATAACCTCCGAGGGAGCTGTTGAAGGCACAATCCCAGCGATAGATTAGGTTTTGCTTGTACCTCTTTTGTGCAAGGGCTCCGATTTTGAGCCTTGTAAACGTGCTTTGTGAACCCTTATAATAAAAGGCTCTTTGTTTTTCGTCAGTTGTTATCTTTCCTTAGATTTTTGGAATAAATATTGATGCTTGCTGATAATTAGTCTGAAATGTTGGACTTCGAAATAAACCCCGTAGGCTTTAGCTCCCGACGAGCAGTTGATAATAGTTGACAATTTAGGGCTCAATCTTCGAGTCAAGTTTTGACTCGAGCTCATCGACCCTTAGGTTCTTACATCGGCCCTGAGACTCTTTAGACTGGCTCTTTGGATCTTACGCATTGGCCCTTAGTCTCTTTAGGCTGGCTCTTGGGCTCTTACGCATTGGCTCTTACGCTCTTTTAGATTGGGTCGATGCGACCTCTGATAGGGCTATAGTTTTCCATCTGTAAAGATTTTTTTGAAGTTTTGTGTTCGTCCGACTCTTCGAGGGTTCAACAATGTAAAGACCCGTAAACATTTCATGTCTAAAAACAATGCCGTGTACGTTCCCATGTTGTTATAACTGTATAAATTCTTAAAAACGGATCTTTTTGAGTAAAAAGTACCCGGGACTTAAAAGATATAATTTCCTAGAATTGCACGGATCTGCGGTCCACTATGCGATCGCAGATCAGGTATGCAGACCGCATGGTGTTCGCATACCTGGACAGCCTGCTGTCCAATTTGAGGACAACTATGCAACCCAAGAAGCGATCGCATTTTGAGAATGCGGGCCGCATAGTTGTCGCATTCTTGCACCTTCATTCTTGCGGAGGGAGTTATGTGATCGCATAACAGGTATGCGGATCGCATAGTGTCGCATAACAGGTATGCAGACCGCATAGTGACGCATACCTGGGCAGTCTGTTTTCCCTTTTGGCCGAGCCAAGGGCCATTTATGCGACAGGAATGCAGACCGCATAGCAGAAATGCGATCGTATTCCTAACCGCATTTCCTGCTTCGGGGCTTCTAATTTCTGATTTTAAAACCCGACCCCTAGTTTAATAAAACACCCATCCTCTTCATTTTAACACATATCTGACTAAAATAGAGAGAAGTGAGAGTGGGTTCTAGAGAGAGAATTCCTCATCTTCCCCAAATTGGTCCTCCATCTCTACTCATGCCTAGAGGTTTATCGAGTAGTCGTCATCTTAGTCATCATAAGAGGTAAGTCTTCACCCTATTTCCTCAAATTCTTAGAGTTTAGTTAAGAATAATACACACATAGGTTGGTTCTTGAGAATGAAAGTGGAGACCTTGCATGCATGTGAATAATCTTCCATAACCTAGTAAAGGGAAGCAAGTAGAGTAATCTTTCACTAAAAAGGGTTTAGTTAATCTAAGGGATCACATAGTGTTTGATAAAATGCTCAAATGAATTCAAGATTCCTAATTCTAAGGTAAATGTGTCGCATTGTGAACTAGATTGACGGTGCTAGACGGTTCGGTGAATTATGATAGAAATTAAACGGGATTCCGATTCAAGGTATGTATGGCTAACTTTAATCTTTGTAGAGTCGCCTTGTTGGTGTCTGAGCATTCGGTATGAGTTCCGGGATTATGCATATGTGAATTGATTGTTCTAATGTGTTGAGACGTAATATTTTATTCTCTGGTTGTCCTAGTTGATTTTTCCATGCCACCATGCTATGTGAGATTGTGCAAAGGGTGATTCCTTGTGCTTACTCCATCATGTGCAAAACTCGTTATGTGCTTGAACATCTCGGTATGAAAGTTTGTGCTACCAAACAAAATAAATGATAACGAATCCTATTGTTGAATGTATCTAAGTGCTAAATGCTGTGTAGTAAATAATGGAAAGGAAATGTGGATTTAACTAATTGAGCTATATATTGATGGCATACCGCGTTGGAGTCACTGTTTGGTAAAGATTTCTGCGGCCTTGATTTCATATGGTTATTTGGTTGTTATGAATGAATGTACTTGATGATGAGAACCTTTGAGGTTGAATTGTTGGGTGATGTTGCTACAAATGATGGGGAGTAAATGTGGGATGATTTTATTAAGCTAAATGGTTATGGCACACCGTACATGACTTACTATTTGGTAAAGATTATTGTGAACACATGATTGTTTGGTTGTTATGAAATTATACTCTTTATGATATGAAGCCTTGTGATTGAATTGTGGGATGTTATTGTTGTTATGAAATGTGATTGTAAGGTGGGTGGGATCGGGTTGCGCGCCGCAACAGGAGGAATAAGGGTGATATGTGAGAAGTAATAAGGGTGGAATGTGATTGTCCGGTGGGATCGCGTTGCGTGCCGCAACAGAATGTAATAAGGCTGGATGTGATTGTCCGCTGGGATCGGGTTGCGCGCCGCAACAGGAAGAAATAAGGGTGGATTGTGTTGAAATAAGAATATGTGAAACTCCCAATTCTGTTTATTTCTGTATCTCTGTGCAGTAATTGTTTGGTTCTCTGATTGTCTTATATCTTGTATACTGTTTGGTTCTACTTAGAATAAAGTTTGTTCATACATGCTAGTACTATTCAACGGTATTAACGTCCCTTTTGCCCGGGGTGCTACATCTTTTATATGGATGTAGGTGGTTCCATAGCAGATAGCTCAGTCCGTCAATAATGGTTCCGCCTCTTCATCCCTTCAGCAATTCTGGTGAGCCCCACTTCCTCTCGGGGCCGTGTGTAGTCCATACCGTCTTCTTTTGTATATGTTGCGCCATTAAAGGTATAGCCGGGGCCTTGTTGCCGGCAGGTTTATGTAAAACTCCTAGTACTCTTAGAGGCTCCGTAGACATTGTGTGGGTTGTATATATGTATTTTGGGCAGTAGTTGTGTTCCGTCAAAATCGTGGTCCGTGTTGGAAAAGTTGTATGTGTTATATATGTTTTTGGATTATCAAATGTTGAAAGTTAAAATAGGAAATGAACTTATGTTGTAAATCGTACTTTGAATCTAAATTAGCTAATTCATATGGAACAATGTATATTTTAGACACGGGGCAACGCGTTGGGTAGGAAAGGCAAACCAAGTACGCTTGACCGGGATCATCGGGTTAGGCGCCGGTCTCGTCCCTCAGTATTGGGGCGTCACAAACAAGAACCTCGATTATCACTCGATAAGTGACGATAAATGAGCACCTCGGGAGGTTCGCTCGAAGGGTGAGTTTTCGAAGCCTTTTTCTAGAAGGCTGATTGTTTCAAAGCCTTTTCATTGTTTGGGGCTGATATGATCGAAGCTATTTTGCTTATGCCAATTGTAGCCTGATTAACCAGCTTTTTTCGAAGTAGTTTTGAAGTAATTGAAGGCTTGAAATATATGGCGACAGTCGGAGAGTCGCGTTAGTTTTACCGGAGCCTTATGACCGTAGCCTTTTAGTCCCCGAGTGAGGTAGCTTCGGCGTCTATATTGAGGGTATGCCTTTTTAGGGGTCTTACAAGTTCGAATATATAGCCTTGACTTTAATATCAGGATTATGCCTTTTTAAGGTCTTACAAATTTGGGCATGCCTCGTTGAGGTCTTAGAGACTTTGTATTTCCTCATTGAGGGCTTTATGCATTTGGTATTGCCTCGTGGAGGGATTTTACTTTTGATGTTGCCTCATGGAGGGCTTATATTTTTGTTGTTGCCTCATGGAGGGCTTATATTTTTTAGCATGCCTCGTAGAGGTCTTATAGATGTGATGTTTCCTCATTAAGGGCTTATGAGCTCGAGGTTGCCTCGTCGAGGGCTTACGAATTTGAGTTTTGATGGCTCGATAATCTGGCTGTCGATGACATTCCCCGAGTGCTCGAGGATTTCTGTCCCTTGAGCCGTTCTTCGTAAAATAAATAATCTTCTTTAAGGCATAAAGTGCCTTGACAAGCAAAGAGGCTTCTTTGATAACTTAATATATGTGTACATGTTTCTTCTTCCAAGGGCTCGATTGTTCTATATGGGCACGGTTCATTTGACCGTTTGGCCCAATTAAAAAAAATTCTCGTCGAGGCTCTCTTAGGCGTAGCTCGATTCTTTCGAGGAGATAACCTCTGAGGGTGATTCCCCCCGTGTTCAAGGCCGATTTAAAAGAAGCTTTGAATACTAGCTGAGTTCTCCTTGGGTAGCATATAAATATTGTCTCGTTAAAAACCTTGCCGGTAAAACCTTTATGGGGTAAAACCCTATCAAAGGAAAAGAGTGCAACGCATGATTTAAAACCCAAGGTCTTCGGGTCAGAGGATGCTTCGGTGTCTTCCATCGGACACCTGTGAAGATTAGTGTGAAACAAAAAGGGAGAAGGTTATACCTTAACAATAATAGCATTTGAGCATCTATATGTTCCAATTGCTTGGCAGTTGGTCGCCTTCCATGGTGCCGAGTTTGTAGGATCCTTTTCCTACTACCCCAAGGATGTGGTACGGTCCTTCCCAGCTCGGTCCTAGTTTCCCTTCATTTAGGTTTCGAGTGTTGAGGGTGACTTTCCTTAGGACTAAGTCCCCGACTCCGAAGTGTCGGAGGTTTGTTCTCATGTTATAGTATCTTTCGATCATTTGTTTTTGGGCGGTCATTCGAACCAGTAAAGCCTCTCATTTTTCATATAATAGATCGAGGGCTACAGTCATGGCCTCGTTGCTCGAGTCCTCTGAGGCATGTCAAAATCTGGCGCTGGGCTCCCCGACCTCGACTGGTATGAAAGCCTCGGACCCATATACCAATGAGAACGGCGTCTCTCCTGTGCTTGACTTCGAAGTTGTTTGATATGCCCAGAGCACCTCGGGCAACATTTCTCTCCATTTTCCTTTCGCGTTTTCTAACTTCTTTTTCAAGTTTTGAATGATGGTATTGTTTGTGGGCTCGGCCAGTCCATTTGAACATGCGTGGTAGGGCGTTGACAGGATTCTTTTGATTTTATGATCTTCGAGGAACTTTGTCACCTTTCTACCGATGAAATGCTTCTCGTTATCATATGTTATCTCTGAGGGGGTTCCGAATCGACAAATGATGTGATCCCAGATGAAGTTGATGATTTCTTTCTCTCTTATCTTCTCGAAGGCCTGCGCTTCAACCAATTTTGAGAAGTAGTCAGTCATAAATAGAATAAATCTAGCTTTACCTGGCGCTGTCAGTAGGGGACCGACGATGTCCATTCCTCATTTCATGAACGGCCATGGTGATAAAACTGAATGTAGATGTTCACCGGGTTGGTGAATCTTTGGTGCAAATCTTTGGCATTTGTCGCATTCTTAGACGAATTCTTTGGTGTCCTTCTCCATGCTATCCCAATAGTAGCCTGCTCTTATCACCTTTCGAACTAAAGAATCGGCACCGGAATGATTTCCGCAGGTGCCTTCCTGGATTTCTTGGAGAACATACTCAGTGTAACGCGGTCACAAGCATACTCCTAGGGGTCCGTCGAAGGTCCTTCTGTACAGAGTTCCATCCTCGTCGAGTGAAAATTGAGCTGCTTTGGTTCGAAGGGCCCTCGATTCCTTCGGGTCCGCGGGCAGTTTCCCACTCCTCAAATAGTCAATGTACTTGTTCCTCCAATCCCATGTTAAACTCGTGGAGTTGATCTAGGCATGTACTTCTCCAATTACTGACTTGGATAGCTGCACAACAGCCCCAAGGCGTATGTCATCTTCGTCGACGGATGATCCCAGGTTTGTGAGTGCATCGGCCTCTCTGTTTTGCTCTCGAGGTATGTGGACTATGGTCCATTCATTGAAGTGATACAATGTGACTTGATGTTTATCTAAGTATCTTTGCATTCTGTCTTCTCGAACCTCGAAGCTCCCATTTACTTTGTTTACTACCAGAAAGGAATCAATTTTTATAGATTGTCTAATCATGCCGCCCATAAGTGGTTTCATAACTATGCCGAGCCTGAACCCTTTCACGTTCGAGGCACTTTCAGTGAATATGTTCCATACCCCTAATGATGTGCCCGTTTTTAGTAAAAGTTCTTTCTCTACCTCGGGAACAAGGGAGGGCATAAAGTCGGCTATGAAGTCTGCCAAAATTTGGGACTTGATAGATGTCCGGGGTTGATACTTGATATCATACCCTCCGAGGTCAATGGCCCATTTGGCCAATCGACCCGATAATTCAGGCTTATGCAAGATGTTTCGAAAAGGATATGTTGTTAAAACACATATACGATGACATTGATAATAAGGCTTCAACTTTCGAGATGCACTTATTAATGCAAGAGCTAATGTTTCTAAGTGTGGATACCTGGTTTCAGCATCTCCCAAGCTCCGACTTACGTAGTAGACAGGGAATTGCGTACCTTGTTCTTCTTGAACCAACACGCCACTTACTGCTACCTCGGACACGGCTAGGTACAAGTATAACATTTTGTCTTCCTTCAAGCTATGGAGAAAAGGCGGGCTTGAGAGATATTGCTTTAATTCTTCTAAGGCCCGTTGTCACTATAGTGTCCACTCTAAGTTGTTTATCTTCCTGAGTAAGGAGAAAAATTTATGGCTCCGATCTGACGATCTCGAGATGAATCAGCCTAACGCCGCTATCCGCCCGGTCAGCCGTTGTACAACCTTTACATTTTTCACCACCGTGATTTCTTCGATGGCCTTGATTTTGTCGGGGTTGATCTCTATTCCACTGTTCGACACCATGAAGCCTAAAAACTTGCCCGAACCTACTCCAAAGGCGCATTTCTCGGGGTTGAGCTTCATGTTGTAGCATCTAAGGATATCGAATGCTTCCTACAAATAAGTAAAACGGTCCTCTGCGCGCAGGGGCTTAAGTAGCATGTCGTCAATGTAAACTTCCATGGATTTTCCTATTTGATGTTCGAACATCTTATTAACTAGGCGTTGGTATGTGGCCCCTGCGTTCTTTATTCCGAAGGGCATCACATTATAGCAGTATGTACAGTACTTCGTGATGAACGAAGTCTTTTCCCTATCCTCCGAGTTCATTTGAATTTGATTATACCCCGAGTAGGCGTCGAGAAAAGTGAGTATCTCATGGCCGGCCGTGGCGTCGATCAAGTGATCGATATTGGGCAGAGGGAATGAGTCTTTAGGGCATGCTTTATTCAAGTCTTTATAATATACACACATTCTTAATTTATTTCCTTTTTTTAGGAACAACCACTACATTAGCCAACCACTCGGGGTATTTTAATTCTCTGATATACCCTATTTTGAAGAATTTTGTTACCTCATTTTCTATGAATGAATGTTTTACCTCGGACTGAGGTCTTCTTTTTTGCTTTACCAGTTTAAACCTAAGATCGACGCTTAGCCGATGGGTGGTTATATCCGGCGGGATCTCTGTCGTGTCTAAATGAGACAAAGCAAAGTAATCGATGTTATTAATAAGTAATTGAATGAGTTTATTCCTGAGTTCGGGGGTTAATCTTGTTCCCATGTATACCTTTCGATCTGGGAGATGTTCGATCAGGACTGCCTTTTCCAGCTCTTCGACGGTTGATTTTATTCCGTCCGATTCTTTGGGGGAACGATGGTTCGATGAGTGAGGAAATCCTCTTCATAATCCTTGTTTAGTTGCTCAGAGAATACTCGTCCCTTGGGGACCTTCTCGTATTTTTGCTTCTCCGAGGTGGAGGGTATCGATGTTGGTGACATGTCGTGAACCGCGAACATCTCCTTTTCCACATGTTTCTCTCCATACACCATTGTTATGCCATATTTTGTTGGGAACTTCATCATCTGATGAAGAGTTGATGGTACCGCCCTCAAGTTGTGTATCCACGGCCTTCCAAGCGAGGCATTATATCTTACGTCACGACATGAAACTTGGTGTCTTGAACTGTACTCGATATATTGACCTGGAGGATGATTTCCCCCTTCGTTATCTCGCTTGACATGTTGAATCCATTGAGGACTCAAGAAGTGGGTGTGATTTGATCAAGCAGTCCGAGCTGCTTCACTACCTTCGACCTGATTATATTGGCCGAGCTACCCGGATACACAAGCACACGTTTAATTTGAATGTCATTCAAGAGAAAAGAAATTACCAGTGCATCATTATGCGGTCGAGACAAGGCCTTGATGTCTTCTTCTCTGAATACAACAATATCCTTGGGTACATGACTCCGATTTTGCTTTTTCGTTGCGATGGACACTTTGGCCTGTTTCAACATGGGTCCCTGTGGGACATCGGCTCCTTCAACGATCATGTGGATGATGTGTTGAAGTTCTTCTAGTTCGTTCTTTCTGTTTGCCTCCCTTTCTCGAAGGTGTCCATTTGCTCGAATTCTAAGGAATTCTCGATGGTGCCCTTGTTTGATCAACAGGGCCATATCCTCTCGAAGATGCCTGCAATCCTCGGTCCTATGACCGTGAATGCCATGGTATTTGCGAATCAAGTTGGGGTTCCTTTTGGAAGGATCCGACTGTGCGGTCTTTGGCCATCTGGTATCCCTGATTTTACCCATAGCTAACACGATATCTGAGACATCGATGTTGAAGTTGTATTCCGACAATCAGGGTGCCTCCATTGTCCCTGGATGCCCATCAAACCTACTCCTGCTTGTGAGTCCCCGAAAAGTTGTGTTTTGAGGTGTACTGTGCCTCGAGGTATCTCTTCGATCTTTGACGTATGGCTCATATCTCTCTTTGCTTGACCTCGCCTCCCTTGCTGTGGATCTTGCCTCCTTCGCTTGGAGCCTCCTTGGATGTACTGACCCCGAGGGGGCTCCCAATTGTTCATCCTCGACCCTGATCCTTGACTGATATCTGTTGTGCACATCCGCCCAAGTCACGGCGGGATATTCAACCAAGTTCTGCTTTAGTTTCTTCGAAGCTATCGAGCTTTGCTCATTCAAGCCCTGAGTGAAGGCCAATACTGCCATGTCATCAGAGACCGGTTTTAATTCCATTCACTCCATATGAAAGCGAGATACAAATTCCCTCAGCCTCACGTTCTCCCTTTGTTTGATTTTGAAGACGTTAGACTTCCTCGTTGCAACCTTGATGGCACCGGTGTGTGCCTTTACAAAAGAGTCTGCCAACATGGCAAACGAATCCATTGAGTTGGGGGGTAGGTGATGATACCACATCATGGCCCCCTTTTGTAGTGTTTCTCGAAATTGTTTCAACAAAACGAATTCAATCTCGCCATCTTTCAGGTCATATCCCTTTACAGCACAAGTATAAGCAGTAATGTGCTTATTGAGGTTCGTGGTTCCGTTGTACTTCGTGATGTCGGGCATCCTAAATTTCTTCGGAATGGGCTTCGGAGCCGCGCTCGATTGAAATGGTCTCTGCACAAATTTCATTGAATCTATACACTTCAGAATCGAGGGTGCGCCCGAGATCTGATCAACCCTCGAATTAAAAGTCTCCATTTTTTTGTCGTTAGCTTCTATCTTCTTTTTTCCTGATTCAATACTCTTTGTGAGGTCCTCGAGCATCTTCATTACGGCGGGGTCTGCTGTTGACCCGTTGCTACTTGACCTTTCTGGTGCCTGCTCGACTCGAGGAGCCGTTACCGGTGCTGTTGTGCTTGGAGTTTTTTGTTGGCTTTGTTGCTGCGCAATAGCCACTTGTTATGCCTGTAACATCTCAAAAATGACATGAAGGCTAACTTCTCTCTCCTCACGAGCTGGAGTCCCCTATGCTTCATATTGGTCTCCTCCGCGTACACTTTCGTCTGTATGGGAGATTACATCAATATGTTGAGCGTTGCGTGAACCCATATCGACAGGAATTTGTGATGGTGCCACCCCAGGGTTTTGCAGTGGTACACCAGTGCCTGAAGCAACTGCACTGTTCTCTCCATGATCCTCAAGGCCGTTATTTTCGTGTGCGTTTACTGAGTTAGACATTTTGTGACCTGAAAGCAAAGATACTTGGACAAGAAAAAGTGTGAAGAATAACTTGTGTTTTCAGTAAACCAGCACTAAAATAATCACTATTATTTTTAGCCCCACCGTGGGCGCCAAACTGTTTACCTTGAAAATGGTAATGACAATTAAATTTGATTTAGTGGTTCTAAAAATATGTGATTTATTTTAATACTAGTTGTTAGGCAATAGATGCTATGTGTGAGTAAGAAAAGTAAGATAAAAACAACGGAAAGTTGTGATATGCAAACCCGGTTGTTGCTAAACCAGGCCTCGAACTCGCTGGAGCTGGACCTCGAGGTCGAATCGGGATGCTCGATAATGAGCAGTCGATGAAGATACGATGATATCGGGGGCCTCAAGATAGACTTCAATGATAAATAATGAGGAATAAATGAAGAACAATTAATGAACGCAATAAATGAGAGCAATAAATCTATAGAACAATTGTTTGAGCACGTTTAGGTAAGAGAGGAGAGAATTTTCTTGTTGTATTGAATATCATGTATTTTACAAAATGACAAGGGCCCCTTTATATAGGATGGGGGAATCCCAACATAATACATGTATAATTATTAAAGAGAAATTCTATTGGTACAATTATTTAATGTCTTAGTACAGATATGTACTATTCTTGCACACTTGGTCAGCTCTAGCCACGTGTTCTTGGGAGTTTCCCGCCTTTTCATGATGAACATTGATTTCGTCCTTCCTCGAGGTATGTCGATCCCTAGGTATAGTTCTTAGGGGAGTGCATCTCGGGTTCGATATTCGGATTTTTCCGCGATTCATTCGAGATCGGGCTTGGAACGTCGTGGAAGCCCAAAAATCGGTCTTTCCCAATTTTGACCATATACAAGTCCCAAATTTTACTAACTCCCTAAATTTCCAAAATTTTTGTTAGAGTTTCCTCTGTAACAAGGCCTATCCACCTACTAGAGAACCCCATAAACACATCCTAACAATATATAAATAATCCAATGACGTAATATAACACATAACAACACCAACCGTGGCCTCATAAGCAATATATAACTAGAAAGGAGCACTTTTACATCAACTGAACAAGTGATACAGAAATTTATTGCGTATACCTGCTGATCAGGTGGTGGTGCATATATAACGTCGTAACCTTTTTCCATATCCCAAATACATATACGGGTATATAACGCCATTTGTTCATGCGTCAATGTGCATGTATAAATGAATGCAACGCATGAGAAGTACGTCAATAAAATCTTTCGGAATATCATAAGACCATTATGCCTCTCATTAATATCATGAAATAAACTCTTTCAACATATGTGTTTTCTGAGACCCATGAATAGAAGATATAATAATATGTCACATGGGGAATCGAAAAAATAAATACCCCTAGTACTTCTATGAATAGAGTCACTTATGAAACCTATGCATTTGCTCGTTTCTCTTGTATCATTTGGATCATGCCAAAAAGAAAGAAGGGATAGCCTTAACATACCTGCCGATTCTCTTGACAATTCCTTTAATGCACGCCAATTGCGATAAAGCACGTAACGGCAGATCGAAGCAGAGAAAATTCTATATGATAGTTTTGAGAAAGATTGTACCGTGCTTACATAAAATTTCATCTCACGCATAATAAGATCTGGTATGAATTTGCCGAAGCCTCATCCGCACTTTGTAGTCATAAGCCTTTTCAATTTTGTGAATTTTTAAGAGCCTCTCACGTTGGAAGCAATTATGAAACCAAAGAAAGTAGGGACCAAAGTCTTTAATATTTGCTGAAACCTTCTTTGATGTGTAAAGATTAAAAAATGAGTAAGAGAGGTTCTCTTTAACCCTTGGGAGTGGGCCCCACTTAGTGGCTTAGTTGGCCAAAATTTCTCCAAATTTAGCCACATTTTTTGGGAATTCAAGTGTCATTTACTTAATCAATCTTGCTGCCACGTTAAGGGTCATTAAACCTTATCCAGTTATTTGTATTAATTAGTAAATCTATCACTAAAAATTATTAATTACTCAATTATCCACATAATTAAGAATTATCTCAAATTTACTTAAAATACTACTCACTTTTAACATACCTTATACACTTCACTATTATGGTCATGTGGTATCTTGTATGACATTACTCCTTGAATACGTGGTATTATAGCTTGGATCATATTTTATCCTCAAATTGCCAAACTTCAACGAAATTCATTTTCTTTGATTTTCTTATCCTCTCACCTTCACGAATTTACTCACCACTTGTTTGAAAAAGCATAATACTTATAATCCCAAAATAATCTCATTCCCGAACTTACGTCGATTAACTTACAATGAAACTTTAACGTACACACATACAAAATGTAACATCTCATTTCCGAGCTTTCATCCATTTACTTATAGCGAACTTTCACATACGAAAATATGGGGTGTAAAATCATTCCACCTTTGGAACATTCGTCCTCGAATGTTGAATGATGAACTTATCATTATCATAGCCTATAGTTCATGCGAATACTTTAGTATTGTCATGCCTCAAAATCGAGGGACGAGACCGGTGCCTAACCGGATGAACTCAATCAAGTGGACCTAGATTGCCTTTCCTACCCAACGCATTACCCCGTGTTCATAATATATATTTTTCCATATGAATTAGCCAATTTAGATTCAAAGTACGATTTACAACATAACTTCATTTTACTCTTTTAACTTTCAAAAATTTATGATCTAAAACATACAAGTTACATACAACATTTCCGATGCGATCCACAATTACGAGTGAGTACAACTACCGCCCAAAATATACATATATACAACCCACACAATGTCTACTGAGCCTCTAAGAGTAATAGGAGTTTTACATAAACTTGCCGGCAACAAGGCCCTGGCTATAACTTTTACAACCTAAGCAAAAGAGGATGATATAGTCCACACACTGCCCTGAGAGGAAATGGGGCTCACCAGAATGCTGAAAAGATGAAGAGGATACACCACTAACGGCGGGCTGAGCTACCTGCTATGGAACCACCTACATGCATATAAAAGATGTAGCGCCCCCGGCAAAAGGGACATTACTACCGTTAAATAGTACTAGCATGTATGAACAAACTTTACTCAAATAAGAGACAGTTAAAGGAACCAACAAATAGTGCACCTATACAGAAATAAACACAATTGAGAGTTTCACAGATTCTTATTTCAACACAATCATATTCCACCATTATTCCTTCTCAACAATCCACCCTTATTATTTCCTGTTGCGGCGTGCAACCCGATCCCACCGGACAATCACATTTCAGCCTTATTACATTCTGTTGCGGCGCGCAATCCTATCCCACCATACCATCACATTCCACCCTTATTACTCCTCACATATCAACCTTATTCCTCATGTTGCGGCGAGCAACCCGATCCCACCGTACTATCACATTTCATAGCAACAATAACAACCCACAATTAATTCACAAGTCTTCATATCATCAAGAGTACAATTTCATAACAGCCAAACAATTATGTGTTCACAATAGTCTTTATCAACCATTAATTAAATCACAAAGATTTTCATCAACAAGAACATAAATTCATTACAACCAACAATCCGTATGAAATCAATCCATAATAATCCTTGCCAAACAATGAGTCATATACGATATTGCTATAGTCATTTAGTTCAATTAAATCAATTTACAACTCCTTTTCATCACTTACTACTCATCCCTTAGCACTTAGATACATTTACACATTTGGGTCTGTTACCATTCTTTCATACCAACATATTCAAGCATTTAACGAACCTTGCACATGATCGAGTAATCACAAAGAAATCACCTTTCACAATTTCAATTAACATGGTAATCGACTAAGAAAAATCAGAGAATGAAATCTTACGCCTCAACACAGTCGGACAATCAATTTCATACATAGTCAGCAACAAACTCATACCGAATGCTCGGACGCCAACAAGGTGACTCTACGAAGATTAAAGTTAGCCATACATACCCCGAGTCGAAATTCCCCTTTAATATCTATCACAATTCATCGAACCGTCTAGCACCGTCAATCTAGTCCACAATGTGACATATTTCACTTAGTATTAGGAACCATGAACATAACTCGAACTCATTTAGGCATTTTATCGAACGCTATGTAACCCCTTAGATTACTAACCCCTTTTTTGTGAATAATTACCCAAACTCGTTTCCCTTTACTAGATTATGGAGTTTAACCCACATGCATGCAAGGTATCGGCTTTTATTTTCAAGAATCAACTTATGTATTCTACCCCTTTTTAGCTAAAACCTGTGAATTAAAAGGAAATGGGGTGGGGACTTACCTCTTAGAGTGAAGAAGATGAATATTACTCGATAATTTCCGGGCCTGAGTAGAGATGATTGACCAATTTGATGAAAAAGAAGACTTTCTCTCACTAAACCCACTCTCCCTTCTCTCTATTTTTGTTCAGATAGATGTTAAAAATGAATGGGAGGGGTATTTTATTAATGTCACGCCCCAAAACCAAGGGGCACGACCGGCACTCGACCGGGTAGCCCCACTCAAGCGGACCTGGATTCCTTTTTCCCTCCCACGTATTACCTTGAAATTTCCGATGTACATTATTCAATTATAATTAAGACGCATTCTTACAATCTGAAATTTAATCATAGACTTCTGTCATTACCAACATGTAGTACAATACTTAAAAAATATACATAACACACAGTTTTACTTTACGTGGTCGACAAGTCATACTGCCCAAAATACATATGTACATAACCCACATTTCCTGTCTACGGAGCCTCTAAGAGTACGAAGGAGTTATATAATACTTGCCGGTAACAAGGCTACGGCTATACCTTACACAAATACCAAAATAAAGATCCGGAAGAAGAGGAACCACACTGGGCCCCGAGAGAAGAGGGGCTCACCAAAATAGCTGATCGGACGTAGAGGAGGCACTACTGTCGGTGGGCTGGAGTACCTGCTATAGAACCACCTACAATCATCAGAAGAATGTAGCGCCCCCGGCAAAAGGGACGTCAGTACATTTGAATGGTACTGGTATGTATGAACAAACTTTACTCTAAGTAAACTCAATAATGCACAGGCAAGATACAGACTGAGAGTCACACAATCACTGCACAAGGTATAGAAAGATACACAATGGAAGTTCCATAATTTTCACTTCATCACGATCACAAATCGCAATTCCACCCTCGCCCTTCTCAACATCTCACCCTTATTTCTTCTGTTGCGACGGGCAACCCGATCCCACCTGTCAATCACAATCATTTATTATGTTTCTGTTGCGGCGTGCAACCCGATCCCACCGGACAATCACAATCATTTATTGTGTTTCTGTTGCAGCGTGCAACCCGATCCCACCGGACAATCACAATCATTTATTGTGTTTCTGTTGCAGCGTGCAACCCGATCCCACCGGACAATCACAATCATTTATTGTGTTTCTGTTGCAGCGTGCAACCCGATCCCACCGGACAATCACAATCACACCCTTATCACTTCTCACATATCACCCTTATCTCTCCTGTTGCGGCGCGCAAGCCGATCCCACCAAGCAATCACATCTCATATCAAATATGACAAATCACAGTTCAATCACAGAAAATTTCAGCAATAAGAATACAGCTTCTTTACAAGCCACAATACGTATAAAAAGAAAATTGTGCCACAACAAACCTTACCAAACAGTGAATCATATACGATATTGCCACAACCTCTTTATTCGATTACTCACCCCACAAATCCTTTTCATTACTTGTTACATAGCCTTTAGCACATACATTCATACTCTTGGATTCATTATCCTACTAGCACCGTTTCACATAGCATAGTAGTGTGGTGATCAACTAAAGACAGACAAGTAATACACTTCACGTTTCAACATAACTCGGACAACCAGTTGCACATATCCATACCAATACACGTACCATATGCTCGAACACCACAAAGCGATTTCACAAAGATTAAAGTTAGCCATACATACCTGGAGTCGAGTTTCCCTTTTTAATTTCTATTGCAATTCACCGAACCGCCTAGCACCGTCAATCTAGTTCACAATGCAACATATTTACCTTAGAATTAGGAGTCTCGAATTCATTTGAGCATTTTATCAAACACTATGTGATCCCTTAGATTGACTAAATCCGTTTTAGTGAGAGATTACTCTACTTGCTTCCCTTTACTAGGTTATGGAAGATTATTCACATGCATGAAAGGTCCCAACTTTTCATCCTCAAGAACCAACCTATGTGTGTTTTATTCTTAGTTAAATTCCTAGAATTTGAGAAAATAGGGTGAAGACTTACCTCTTATGATGAAGAAGATGACGACTACTCGATAAACTTCCAAGCCTGGGTAGAGATGGAGGACCAATTTGGGGAAGATGAGGACTTCTCTCTCTAGAACCCACTCTCACTTCTCTCTATTTTGTTTAGAAACCAGTTAAACTGAAAGGGGGCAAGGGTTAAATGAAACTGGGGTCGGGTATAAAAATTTGGAAAATTAAAAGACCGTGTCGAATATGTGATCAGGAATGCGGTCGCATTCCTAACATGCGGTCCGCATATTGGATCGCAGAATGGCCCTCAGGTGGGCAAAATTTTGAAAACAGTTTACCCAGGTATGCGACCACTATGCGGTCCGCATACTCGTTATGCAATCGCATAGTGCATCGCATAACACCCCTCCCCAAAACTCAAAGGCAATTATGCGACAGCTATGCGATCCGCAGAACCGAAATGCGATCGCAGATTGGACCGCAAAGTTGTCCTTCAGTTGGGCAATGATCTGCCTGTGTATGCGACCACTATGCGGTCCGCATACACGTTATGCGATCGCATAGTGTGTCGCATAACACCCAATTTTTGGAAATTTTAATTCCTTAGCTCCCGGGGTACTTTTTGTTCAAATTAGGTCCGTTTTAGGAATTTTCACAGTAAAAGCAACTCGGGGACTCGTTCGGCCATTATTTTAAGCAAGAAAATTTACGGGTCTTTACAATTAAACTGGGGGTCGGGTGTAAATTAGAAATTAAAAGAGCCCTGAAGCAGGAAATGCGGTCAGGAATGCAATCGCATTCCTGCTATGCGGTCCGCATAGTTGGCCCTAAAATGGGCCAAAGGGGAATCGGACTGCCCTGGTATGCGATCATTTTGCAGTCTGCATACATGTTATGCGATCGCATAGTGCGTTGCATAACTCCCTCCACAAGAGCCAAGGTGCAAGAAGGCGACAACTATGCGACCCTCATTCTCGAAATGCGATCGCGTCTTGGGCCGCATAACTGTCCTCAAATTGGATAGCAGGCTGTCCAGGTATGCGACCACTATGCGGTACGCATACCTGATCTGCGATCGCATAGTGGACCGGAGATCTGCGCAATTCTGGAAAATTTTATCTTTCAAGTCCCGGGGTACTTTTTACTCAAAAAGGTCCGTTTTTAAGAATTTCTACAGTTATAACAACACAGGGACCTATTCGGGCATTATTTTAGACATGAAATTTTTACGGGTCTTTACATCCTCCCGCACTTAAAAATCATTCATCCTCGAATGAGGATCGGGGAATCATGTTTTTGGAAACACAATATGCTAACCCCCAATTTTCACTAACTCCGATATTTTCTGAAAATTTTGCTAGAGTTTCCTTTGCAATTAGGCCTATCTACCTGTCAGAGAGCCCCCGAAACATATGTTGTAACCAATTCCACACATTAGCAGTCACTCCATCAACTCGCATATAATTGGGTTACCTCAACAAGTCGTATACAATTCAATTACTTCAACATGCTATACATAATTCAGTTAACACCATTACTTGCATATCATTTAACAATCACATGAATTACACATAATTTAGCTTATTTCAAGGAGTTGCACATTACCAAATAATCACAACATACACAAATATGGCACAACTTGAGATGTTACAATAGTAAGGAAATTAGGAGAGTGAAGTTTTCTTGCACAAAATTAGACACAAGGGTGCAATTGCTTAGAGATGGCAGTTCTCACGACCACTACTAGACTTATTCAAAAAAAATGGGGATATTTTTCTTTCATATCATTTTGCGCTTCCCACGTGGCTTCCTCGACTTGTTGACTTCGTCATAACACTTTAACAGAATCAATCTCTTTGTTTCTCAATCTACATACTTGCCTATCAAGAACAGCAACCGGAACTTCTTCATAGGAAACTTTTTCACTAATTTCAATGGTCTCAACTGGCACGATGGCAGCTGGATCTACAATTACCTTCTTTAGCATGGACACATGAAATACTGGATGCACTAATGATATTTCAGGGGGCAATTCCAGCGTATTTCTACTTGCCCTATCCATTGAGCGATTCGATACAGCCCGACATACCTCGGGCTCAATTTCCTTTTCTTCCCAAACCGCATCACTCTCTTCATGGGAGACACCTTCAAGAATACCCAATCATCTACTTGGAACTCCAAATCTCTACGATGAACGTCCGCATAGGATTTCTGGCGACCCTGAGCAGTCTTCATCCTCTCCTGAATGATTCTAACTTTTTCCATAGCTTGGTGCACAAGATCCGGTCCTAACAATTCCCCCTCACCAACCTCAAACCATCCAATCGTAGACCTATTCCTCCTTCTGTACAATGCCTCAAATGGGGCCATCTGAATACTTGCATGGAAACTGTTATAGTAAGCAAACTCTATAAGCGGCAAGTGATCATCCCATCTACCATTGAAATCTAAAACACAAGCCCGCAACATATCCTCAAGCGTCTGAATGGTCCGCTCTGCTTGACCATCCGTCTGTGGGTGGAAAGTTGTACTGAGATTTACCTGAGTACCCAAACCTTGATGAAATTTCCTCCAAACGTTAGTTGGGAACTGGGCCCCTCAATCCGAGATAATAGAAACTGGAGTGCCATGGAGTCTGACTATTTCTTTGATATACAACTAAGCGTACTATTCTGCAGTATCGGTGGACTTGACTGGCAAGAAATGCGCCGACTTCATGAGTCGATCCACTATTACCGAAATTGAGTTGAACTTGCGCTGAGTGCGGGGTAACCCTACCACAAAGTCCATATTGATCATTTCCCATTTCCACATCGATATTTCCATAAGTTGCGTCACCCCACCGGGCCTCTGATGCTTGGCCTTCACTTGCTGACAATTCGGACACCTAGCCACAAAGTCCTCCACACCTCTCTTCATACCATTCCACCAATTAATCTCCTTGAAATCGCGATACATTTTTGTAGAACCTGGGTGAACAGAATACCTGGAATTATGAGCCTCTGCCATTACCCTCTCCCGGAGATCATCCACATATGGAACACATAACCTCCCTTGACACCGCAGGACACCGTCATCATTGCCGAGTGAAAATGCTGAAGTCTTGTGATTCAAAATTTCTTCCCTCAATTGCGCCAAAGACGGATCCCTGAATTGCTTTCCCTTGACTTCCGCTACAAGCGAAGACTCCTCTCCATTATGCACCACGACATTCCCCACATCTGAGACCGAAAGATAGACCCCAAGACTGGCCAACTGATAAACCTCCTGAGCCAAAGGCCTCTGACTGGCTTCTAAATGTGCCAAGCTACCCATGGATTTCCGACTAAGAGCGTCGGCCACCACATTCGCCTTCCCTGGATGGTATAAAATATTCATATCATAATCCTTGAGCAATTCTAACCACCTCCGCTGCCTTAAGTTCAACTTCTTCTGCTTGAATAAATACTAAAGACTCTTATGGTCTGTGAACACGTCCACATCGACCCGATACATATAATGCCGCCAGATCTTCAATGCGAACACAACCGCTGCGAGCTCTAAATCATGCGTCAGATAATTCTTCTTGTGATTCTTGAGTTGCCTTAAAGCATACGCTATAACCTTACAACATTGCATCAACACACACCCCAAACCAACTCTTGAAGCATCGCAATAAACAACAAATTCCTCTGTACCTCCTGGCAAGGTCAACACCGGCGCCAAAGTCAATCTTGATTTTAATTCATGAAAACTCCTCTCAGAAGCATCAGACCACCGGAACTTAATCGCTTTCTGCGTCAACTTACTCAATGGGGAGGCGAGAGTAGAGAATCCCTCCACAAATCTTCGATAATATCCAGCCCAACCCAAGAAACTGCGAATCTCTGTCGGGGTCGTTGGTCTAGGCCAATCCTTTACCGCTGCAATCTTTTGGGGGTCAACTCGAATCCCTTCCCTAGAAACAACATGGCCCAAAAAGGTGACTGATTCTAGCAAAAACTCATATTTTGAAAACTTTGCATACAACTGGTGCTGATGAAGAGTCTGCAGAACTGCCCTGAGGTGATTGGTATGATCTTCCCGATTTCGCGAATAAACAAGGATGTCATCAATGAAAACTATCACGAACGAGTCAAGGAACGATTTGAAAACCCGATTCATAAGATCCATAAAAGCTGCTGGGGAGTTGGTTAGCCCAAAAGACATTACCAAAAATTCAAAGTGCACATAACGAGTCCTGAAGGCGGTCTTAGGAATATCTTGCTCCCTGATCTTTAGCTGGTGATACCCGGATCGTAAATCAATCTTAGAGAAACAACTAGCACCTTGCAATTGGTCGAATAAATCATCTATCCGAGGCAATGGGTATTTATTCTTGATGGTGACTTTGTTGAGCTGTCGATAATCAATACACATCCGAAGCGTCCCATCCTTCTTCCTGACAAAGAGAACCGGTGCGCCCCAAGGTGACACACTTGGCCGAATGAATCCCTTTTCTAATATATCTTTCAATTGTTCTTTTATGTCACGACCCGAATCCTAGTTCAGGTCGCGATGGCGCCCAACAGCGGGGTTAGGCAAACCAATATGAAATACACTAGGTGTTACCCTTCCCCTTTTTGTTTAACAATTTAATAACTACAAATTTTAAATGGATAAAACACAATAATGATAACTGATACGAGACAGAACCACAGGTGCAGAAATCAACCGATAGGCACGTCGCATAACATATGCACAGCCAAAACCCAAAATAATAACTGCGTGCGTGTGTCAGCAGCTAGTGTCATGAGTGCCTCGGGCAACTACTGAATATAAAATAACTGAAATATATATACAGAGCCCCTGTCTAAACAAAAAGATAGAGGAAATATGACAAGGAAACTCCAGGGTGCTGACAGGATGTCGCCAAGAAGGACAGCTCACCGTGAAGTATAGCCACTCGGTCAATATCTAGTACTGGACTCATAATCAGACGGACCAGCCCCGGACCTGCACAATCAAGTGCAGAAAGAAAGGAAAGTGCAGCATGAGTAAATACATAAATATGTACCCAGTGAGTACCCCGTCTAATCTCGAAGAAGTAGTGACGAGAGGTCGACTCGATACTCACTAAAGTCCAACAGTAATAAAGTAAGCAGGATGTAAGGAAAACGGTAGGCAGGTAAAACAAATAATCAAGTACATCAATATCCGGCATCAAATAACAATCTCAAATCAAACAAGTTTGGAATCCGCCATGGCGTACGGCCCGCTCCCATATGGTACTCACTCACATCGCTCCGCCGTGGCGTACGGCCCGATCCCACCCTGTAGTCTCAATCTCGTCGTGGTGTACGGCCCGATCCCACCCTGTAGTCTCAATCTCGCCGTGGCGTACGGCCCAATCCCACCCTGTAGTCTCAGTCTCGCTGTGGCGTACGGCCGGATCCCATAATATACTCTCTCATCACTCTGTCGTGGCATACGACCCAATCCCATAATATAATCAATCATCACTCTGATGTGGCATACGACCCGATCCCATCCCGTGATTCTCTTATCACACTTAAATCAAGCCAAGTATCACAACGTTTAAAGACAACAATACCAATCACACAAGTATACAAGTCATATCTATGCTACAACAGGAAAAAAACACAATGAACATGTTGTGTCCTAACTACCCGGATGAAGCAGTAATAGCCACTACGTACGGACTCTCGTCACTCGGTGCGTACGTAGCCCCCAAACAAGATCACATAGCAAACAAGGTTACCTATAGGGACAAACTCCCTCTTACGAGGTTAGAAAGGAGACTCACCTCGACGAAGCACTCCTCGGACCAAAGACCGGGTCAAGAATGCGCCCAAGGCTCCGAAACTACCCTCGACGGCTCACAACTAGCCAAATATAGCATAGTTGAATCAATTTATGCTCCAAGAATAAGAGTTAACAAGAAATTCAAAAATATAGTATTCTTGAAGGATTTTGAAATTTCGACCGCGGGCCCACGCGTTTGGATTTCAAAAATTCTTGGAGGAATGGATTACCCGAAGTCTAAGGAGCAAAATTACATAATTTATTCAAGAATTCATGGCTAATATGGGATAATTCACTAATCTTTCCATAAGCCCTAGTTACTACCCAAATTTTATGATTTTTGTTTCTTTTAGGAATTAAACCCGTTAAATTCCATGCATAATTGTGAAAAATAGGAGAGAATTGCTTACCTCTACAGTGGATGGTTGTGGGAGGTGTTCTTCAACCTTGGGTGCTCTCTAATGGAGGTAAAAGATGACTAATGAGGAAGACAACCCGTAATTGAGCATTTAAATACTGCCGAGGAAAACCCTTACTGTGATCGCGTCATCAAGCCTGCGATCGCGGAGAACAAATGACGCTGGCCCTTAAGAAGCACTATGCGATCGCATCGATCATGCCTGCGATCGCGGAGGGTGGGGAGGTAGGCTTATGCGATCGGAGGAGTGAGGCCTGCGATCGCAGAGAAGAACAGGCAGTAAGGGGGGTAGGTGACTTGTGCGATCGCAGAGATGAGTCTGCGACCGCAGAGGGTTGGGGATGGGACCATATGCGATCGCGGAGGGATGCTTGCGATCGCAGAGAACATTGGATGGCCCAATATAAATACTTCTCTGTGATCGCATCCCTGCTTCTGCGATCGCAGAGAAGGAAACCAGACAGAAAATATCTGGTTTTTCTAACTTAGCTCCCGGGGGCCTAAAACACCCCTGAGCCCCCCGGGACCCCGTCCAAAAGCACCAGCAAGTCTGTATTCATGATACGGATTCGCTCGAACTTCCGGAACATGAAAAACAACAACGTAACTCAAACTTCAACCCCAAAACCAAATTAATCAAACTTAAGGACTTTGAAATTCTAGAATTCATTTCATTATGCCAAACGGGTCTATACTACTCGGAATGACCCTAAATTTTGCAGACAAGTCATAAATGACTATACGGAACTATTCCCGATCCCGGAATTCCATTCGGACCTCGATAGCATAAATTCACGTCCCAACCCAAATTTCAAAGATAAGGAAATCCTGATTTCCATTTTGGGCGCCGAAATGCTCTCGGGTCATCAGAAACCTGAGCCGTACATACGCCCAAGTCCAAAATCATCATACAGAGCAATTGGAGCAGTCAGAACTCAATTCCGAGGTCGTTTGCTCAAAATGTTGACCGAAGTCAAACTCTGCCAAATAGGCTAACCTTAAGGAACCAAGTGTTCCTAAACCATCCAAATCATTCCCAAATCCCGAACCACCCGCTCCCGCGAGTCATAAAGCACGAATAGCCGCTATGGAAGGTTTCATTTAAGGAAACGGGACCCTAACACGCAAAACGACTGGCTGGGTCGTTACATTCTCCCTCTCTTACACAAATGTTCGTCTTCGAACGGGTCTAGAATCATACCTGGAGTGCTGAATAGTCGTGGATATCTGCTCCGCATGTCCTACTCGGACTCCCAAGTCGCCTCATCAACTGGTTGGCCCCTCCACTGAACCTTAACCGCAGAAACTGTCTTGGGCCTCAACTGGCGGTCCTGCCTATCAATAATGGCCATTGGCTCCTCCTCGTAGCCCAACTTCTCATCTAACTGAATAGTGTTGTAATCAACCACATGTGAGAAGTCGACATGATACCTCCGAAGCATGGAAACATGAAATATTTGATGAACTCCTGATAAGGCTAGAGGTAAAGCGAGCTCATAAGCAACCTCTCCAACCCGCTTCAACACCTCGAAAGGACCTATAAACCTGGGGCTCAACTTGCTCATCTTTCCGAATCTCATAATGCCCTTCATCGACGAAACCTTCAACATAACCTTATCTCCCCCCATGAATGATACATCACGTGCCCGCTGATCTGCTTAGCTCTTCTGCCTAGACTGTGCTGTACGGAGCCTCTCCTGAATAATCTTCACCTTTTCCAAGGCATCTCTGACCAGATCTGTACCGTATAACTTGGCCTCACCAGGCTCAAACCACCCAATCAGATAACGGCATCGCCGACCATATAAAGCCTCAAATGGAGCCATCTCGATGCTGGACTGATAACTATTATTGTATGCAAACTCCGCTAAAGGAAATAACTGGTCCCACTGACCCCCGAAATCAATCACACAGGACCTAAGCATATCTTCCAGAATCTGAATTGTACGCTCTGACTGGCCATCAGCCTAAGGGTGAAAGGCTGAACTGAGGTCTATCTGAGTACCCATCTCGCTGTGCAAAGCTCTCCAGAAGTGCGAAGTGAACTGAGGACCCCGATCTGAAATGATAGACACCTGCACACCATGCAACCGGACTATCTTACCAAGGTAAATCTGAGCTAGCCTCTCTATAGTATAAGTAGTAGCCACTGGAATGAAATGCGCCGATTTTGTCAATCTATCCACAATGACCCAAACCGCATCAGCCTTCCGCAAAGTCCGAGGCAACCCAACCACAAAGTCCATAGTGATACACTCCCATTTCCACTGATGAATGGGCATCTGCTGAAACAAGCCTCCTGGCCACTGATGCTCGTACTTAACCTGTTGACAATTAAGACACCTGGCCACATACTGAACAATGTCCTTCTTCCTCTGCTTCAAGTAGTAGTGCTGCCTCAAATCACGATACATCTTCGTCGCTCCTAGGTCAATAGAGTACCGAGAACTATGCGCCTCTGCTAGAATCCTTTCCCTCAGGCCATCAATATCAGAAACACACAATCGCCCTAGGAGCCGCAGAACACCATCCCCGCCTAAAGTAACCTCCTTGGCCCTTCCCTGGATCACCGTATCCCGAAGCTCAGCTAGACGTGGATCATCAAACTGTCGATCCTGGATCTCTCCCAGCAATGAAGGCTGAGCTACCATATGAGCTAAAACTCGACGAGTCTCTGAAAGGTCCAATCTTACCAAACGATTGGCCAAGGACTGAATGTCCAAGGCTAAAGGCCTCTCCTCAGCTGAAATGTAGGCCAAACTACCCATGCTAGCTACACGCCTGCTCAATGCATCCGCAACTACATTTGCCTTTCCCGGATGATACAAAATAGTGAGATCATATTCCTTTAATAACTCAAGCAACCTTAGCTGCCTCAAATTAAGGACCCTCTACTTAAGCATGTACTGCAGGCTGCGGTGGTCCGTATAGACCTCACAAGATACACCATATAAGTAGTGCCGCCATATCTTCAAAGCATGGACCATCGCCGCTAACTCCAAATCGTGCACAAGGTAATTCTTTTCATGAACCTTCAGCTACCGCGAAGCATAAGCAATAACCCTGCCCTCTTGCATCAACACACATCCCAACCCGATGCGTGAAGCGTCTCAGTACACTGTATACACTCAAGACTCAGAAGGCAACGATAAAACTGGTGCTGAAGTCAATGCTGATTTGAGCTTCTGAAAGCTCGCCTCACAATTGTCGGACCACTGAAATGGAGAATTCTTCTGAGTCAATCTAGTCAATGGAGAGGCCATAGAAGAGAATCCCTCAACGAACCGACGGTAGTAACCTGCTAAACCCAGAAAACTCCTGATCTCTGAAGCTGAAGTAGGGCGTGGCCAACTCTGAATTGCCTCAATCTTCTGTGGATCAACCTTGATACCCTCACCGGACACTACATGCCCCAGAAATGCCACCGATTCCAACCAGAACTCACACTTGGAAAACTTAGCATAAAGCTTCTGTTATCGCAAGGTCTGAAGCACAACTATCAAATGCTGCTCGTGCTCATCCAAACTCCATGAGTAAATCAATATATCATCAATAAAAACTATCACGAATGAATCAATATACGGCCTAAATACCCTATTCATCAAGTCCATAAAGGTTGCTGGGGCATTAGTCAAGCCAAAAGACATCACTAAGGACTCATAATGGCCATATCTGGTGCGAAATGCAGTCTTCGGGACATCAAAAGCCCGAATCTTCAACTGGTGATAGCCTGACCTCAGATCAATCTTAGAGAACACACGAGCACCCTATAGTTGATTAAACAAATCATCAATACGCGGCAGAGGATACTTGTTCTTGATGGTCACTTTATTCAGCTGGCGGTAGTCAATACACATCCGCATAGACCCATCCTTCTTTTTTACAAATAGGACTGGAGCACCCCACGGCGACACACTTGGCCTAATAAATCCCTTGGCCAACAACTACTCAAGTTGCTCCTTCAGGTCCTTTAGCTCCTTAGGAGCCATACGATAAGGAGGAATGGAAATAGGCTGAGTATCTGGAGATAGATCAATGCAGAAATCTATATCTCGATCTGGAGGCATGCCTGGAAGATCTGAAGGAAACACATCCGAAAACTCACGAACGACAGGCACTGAATCAATGGTAGGAGACTCGGCGGTGGTGTCCCGCACATAAGCAAGATAAGACAGACACCCTTTCTCGACCATATGCCGAGCTTTCATGAAGGAAATGACCCGGCTGAAGGCACTAATTGAAGAACCCCTCCACTCTAACCTCGGCGACTCAGGCATGGCTAATGTAACTGTCTTGGCATGGAAATCCAAGACAACATGATGAGAAGATAGCCAATCCATGCCCAAAATAACCTCGAAATCAACCATATCAAGCAACAACAGGTCGACTCTGGTCTCTAACCCACAGAAAGTAATCACACAAGACCGGTAGACCCGGTCTACTACTACAGAGTCGCCCACAGGAGTGGATACATACAAGGGAGAACCCAAAGACTCACAAATAACATCCAGAGAATGGGCAAATAATGCTGAAACATACGAATATGTAGACCCTGGATCAAATAGCACTGAAGCCTCTCTACCACAGACTGAAATAATACATGTAATCACAGCGTCTTATGCCACAGCGTCTGCCGTTGCTGGAATAGCATAAAATCTGGCTGAAGCACCTGATGACTGAGCTCCCCCAGGACGAGCTGGAGCGGAGCGACCCCCTCCTGACTGGCTTCCCCCTCTGCCAGCCTGACCTCTACCCCTAGGTGGTCGTGCTGTTGGTGTTGTAATCATAGGCGGTTGGCTCTACTACACGGCCTTGCCCCGATACCTGGGACAAAACCTCCATGCGTGACCCAGATCCCCACACTCGAAGCAACCCCCTGGCACTACTGCTCTCTGCCCCGAAGAGGAGGAACCCTTAATATCTGAAGAGTGGTGTGAATCCTCTGGTAAAGCACTGGGATAAGAACTGGAGGATCTCTGATGGCTAGAGTAACTACTGGGTTCACTCTGGATGGCTGGAGGATGACAGGAGAGCTCTGGCATGGCGCTAAACTTGGGCCTGACTGGAACAACCCTAGGAGGTACTGGAGGTGCTGAATAGGAAGGCCTGCTGAACTGGACACCTCCATACTGACCCATGGCCCTAGCTGGAACCCCTTTGAAGTCTCTTGCAAACCTAGCCCTCTTGTCCTATTGACCCTGCTGACCTGGTTGACCCTGTTCCCTGCCCCTCACACGGTAACCCTCGATAAATCGAGCTATCTTGACTACAAACTAATATTGGGTACCCATCTCTACCTCTCTGGCCATGGAAGTCCTGATACCCGGATGTAAGCCTACCACAAACCGTCGAACCCTCTCTGCATATGTGGGCAGTATCATGAGAGCATGGCGAGACAACTCTGAGAACCTGGCCTCATAATCTAACACAGACATCTGTCCCTGCTCTAACCTCTCAAACTGACCCCGCAGCTCCTCCCTCTCAGACGGTGGAATGTATCTGTCCAAGAATAACTGAGTAAACTGCTCCCAAGTAACCGGTGGAGACCTTGCTGGCCTACTGAGTACATAAGACTGCCACCAGCGGCGAGCTCTGCCCTCAAGCTGGAAGGTCGTGAAGTCTACCCCATGTGACTCTAATATCCTCATGTTGTGCAGTCTCTCCATGCACCTCTCGATAAAATCCTGTGCATCCTCTCCTCGATCACCCCCGAAGGTCGGAGGGCAAAGTTGGGTCCATCTACCCAGCAGCTTCTGTTGGTCCATCTCTGCAACTGGCATGGGCTCTAGTCCCGCCACCCCAAGCTGAACCCCAATCACTGGTGGAATATCTGGAGTACGATGTACTGTTGCTGCTGGTCCTGTAGCCTGAGCAGTAGGGGTCTGAACTCCCCCTCCTACCTGAGAAGTAGCAGGATCTGATGAAAGTATACCTGCCTATGACATAGTATCCATGAACCTCAGCATATGGCCCATGACCTCCTGGAAACCCGGCGCCGTCATAAAATCAGCTGGTGTTGGAGCTGCTGGAGGCAGCTCATCCTGCTCCTCAACCTGAGGGTCCTCAATTGGTGCAACCGGTACAGCTCTGGGATGCCCTCGCCCCCTACTACGAATAGGAGCGCTACCCCTGCCCCTACCACGGTCTCGAGCGGCGGGGGCAGCAGCCTCTCCTAGATCAGGAACATGTGAAGCACGTGTCCTCACCATCTGTGAGAGAATAGAAGAATAGGTTTGAGTAAATCACCGATTTCACGATAGGATATGAACAAAAGGAGTTTCTTAACACCCTATAGCCTCCTGAAGATAAGTACAGATGTCTCTGTACCAATCCGCAACACTCTACTGGGTTTGCCCGTGACTCCTGAGACTACGTGAACCTAAAGCTCTGATACCACGTTGTCACGACCCGATCCTAATTCAGGTCGCGATGGCGCCCAACAACGGGGTTAGGCAAACCAATATGAAATACACTAGGTGTTACCCTTCCCCTTTTTGGTTACCAATTTAATAACTACCAATTTTAAATGGATAAAACACAATAATGATAAATGATACGAGATAGAACCACAGGTGCAGAAATCAACCGATAGGCACGTCACATAACATATGCACAGCCAAAACCCAAAATAATAACTGCATGTGTGTTCCAGGAACGAATGTCACGAGTGCCTCGGGCAACTACTGAATATACAATAACTGAAATATATATACAGAGCCCCTGTCTGAACAAAAGACAGAGGAAATATGACAAGGAAACTCCAGGGTGCTGCCAGGAAGTCACCAAGAAGGACAGCTCACCGTGAAGTATAGCCACTCGGTCAATATCTAGCACTAGACTCATAATCAGACGGACCAGCCTCCGGACCTGCACAATCAAGCGCAGAAAGAAAGGAAAGTGCAGCATGAGTACATACATAAATATGTACCCAGTGAGTATCCCATCTAATCTCGAAGAAGTAGTGACGAGAGGTCGATTCGATACTTACTAAGGTCCAACAGTAATAAAGTAAGAAGTATGTAAGGAAAACTGTAGGCAGGTAAAACAAATAATCAAGTACATCAATATCCGGCATCAAATAACAATCTCAAATCAAACAAGTTTGAAATCCGCCGTGGCGTATGGCCCGCTCCCATATGGTACTCACTCACATCTCTCCGCCGTGGCGTACGGCCCGATCCCACCCTGTAGTCTCAATCTCGTCGTGGCGTATGGCCCGATCCCACCCTATAGTCTCAATCTCGCCGTGGCGTACGGCCCGATCCCACCCTGTAGTCTCAATCGTGCTGTGGCATATGGACCGATCCCATAATATACTCTCTCATCACTCTGCCATGGCGTATGGCCCGATCCCATCCCGTGATTCTCTTATCACACTTAAATCAAGACCAGTATCACAATGTTTAAAGACAACAATACCAATCACACAAGTATACAAGCCATATCTATGCTACAACAGGGAAAAAAAACATTGAACATGTTGTGTCCTAACTACCCGGACGAAGTAGTAATAGCCCCTACGTACGGACTCTCGTCACTCGGTGCGTACGTAGCCCCCAAACAAGATCATATAGCAAACAAGGTTACCTATATGGACAATTTCCCTCTTACGAGGTTAGAAAGGAGACTCACCTCGACAAAGCACTCCTCGGACCAAAAACCGGATCAAGAATGCGCCCAAGGCTCCGAAACTACCCTCGACGGCTCACAACTAGCCAAACATAGAATAATTGAATCAATTTATGCTCCAAGAATAAGAATTAACAAGAAATTCCAAAATATAGTATTCTTGAAGGATTTTTAAATTTCGACCCAAGGCCCACGCGTTCGGATTTCAAAAATTCTTGGAGGAATGGATTACCCGAAACCTAGGGAGCGAAATTACATAATTTATTCAAGAATTTATGGCTAATATGGGATAATTCACTAATATTTCCATAAGCCCTAGTTACTACCCAAATTTTATGATTTTTGTTTCTTTTAGGAATTAAACCCGTCAAATTCCATGCATAATTGTGAAAAACAGGAGAGAATTGCTTACCTCTACAGTGGGTGGTTGTGGGAGGTGTTCTTCAACCTTGGGTGCTCTCTAATGGAGGTAAAAGATGACTAATGAGGAAGACAACGCGTAATTGAGCATTTAAATACTGCCCAGGAAAACCCTCACTGCGATCGTGTCATCAAGCCTGTGAATCGCAGAGAACAAATGCCCCTGGCCCTCAAGAAGCACTATGCGATCGCATAGATGGGGCCTGCGATGGCGGAGGGTGGGGAGGTAGGCTTATGCGATCGCAGGACTGAGGTCTGCGATCGCAGAGAAGAACAGGCAGTAGGGGGTAGGTGACTTGTGCGATCGCACGGATGAGTTTGCGACCGTAGAGGGTTGGGGAGGGGACCATATGCGATCACGAAGGGATGCTTGCGATCGCAGAGAACATTGGATGGCCCAGCATAAATACTTCTCTGCGATCGCATCCCTGCTTCTTCGATCCTAGAGAAGGAAACCAGACAGAAAATTTCTGGTACCTCGATAGCATAAATTCACGTACCAACCCAAATTTTAAAGATAAGGAAGTCCTGATTTCCAATTCGAGCGCCGAAATGCTCCCGGATAATCAGAAACCCGAGCCGAACATACGCCCACGTCTGAAATCATCATACGGAGCTACAGGAGCTGTCAGAACTCGATTCCGAGGTCGTTTGATCAAAATGTTCACCGAAGTCAAACTTGGCCAAATAGGCTAGCCTTAAGGAACCAAGTGTTCCTAAACCATCCAAATCATTCCCAAATCCCGAACCACCCACTCCCGCGAGTCATAAAAAATGAATAGCCGCTATGGAAGGTTTCATTTAAAGAAACGGGACCCTAACACGGAAAATGATCGGCTGGGTCGTTACATTTTAACTCCCTCAATTCTGTTGGCGCCATCCTGTAAGGTGGAATAAATATTGGATGCGTATCTGGCAATACATAAATCCCGAAGTCAATATCTCTATCTGGTGAAATCTTAGGAAGCTCATCCGGAAACACTTCAAGAAATTCATTCACAACCGACACAGACTCGGGAGCAGGCACCTCTTAAGTGGTGTCCGCAACCCGGACCAAATAATAGATCCACCCCTTCCGTATCACCTTGGAGGACTTAAGATAGGAAATAAACCTGCCCCTTGACACAACATCATTCCTTTTCAATTCAATAACTGGTTCATAAGGAAACTCGAGCGTCATAATTTTTGTTCGGCAGTCGAGTTTAGCAAAGCACAAGTAGAGCCAATCCATCCCCATAATTACATCAAAATCTATCATTCCTAGCTTAATCAGATCGGCCGTGGTATCTCGACCACACACCGTGACGACACAATTCCTATAAACTCGCGCAACCGTAATAGAATCACCAACCGGATTCGACACTGAGAACGGCTCATGAAGTTGTTCGGGTTCTATCCCAAAACTCGAAGCAATAAATGGAGTAACATATGACAATGAAGATTCTGGATCAATAAGAGCACAAACATCATGTGTTTGAATGGTCAGAATACCTATGACAACATCTGGAGAAGCCTCAGCACACTGGCGACCTCTCAAAGCATAGAACCGACTGGGTCCCCCTTGACCCCGTGCTCTACCCCTAGCTGAACCACGCCCTGCTGGTGCTGGAGGGCGTGCTGAAGACGTAGCGGCTGATGAACTGGATGGCTGAGCAATACCCCTACCTGTGCCTTGACTGGGTGCACGACAGTATCTCTTAACATGGCCCCTCACTCTGCATCTATAGCATACCGGGATATCCAAGTAACAAGGTTCAGAATGAAACCTCCCACACTTAAGGCTCCGCTACTGCTGGAACCTCCCGTCAGAACAACCTGACTGATGGAACCTCCTTGTGATTACCCAAAGGGTCATTTTATAAAATTAGACTTCGTTTCATGCTTAATAGCCATAGAAAGACTAAAATTAAATACCTTCATTTGCGTGCGCAGTCCGGGCGTGAAACCGGAAAGCTTTTATGTGAAAATATGAGAAATATTGATTTTTAGAATTTAAATTTTATAAAAGTTTACTTTGGTCAATATTTTGAGTAAACGGACCCGGATCCGTGTTTCGACGATCCCGGGAGGTCTGCAGTAAAATATTGGACTCAGGCGCATGCCCGAAAATGAATTCCGAGGTCCCAAGCCTTACAAATCAATTTTTGAAAGAAATTGTTTTGCTGAAATGTTTATGAATTAAAGAAAAGAAATAATGCTAAAAATCATTGGTATCTGGTCCGTATTTTAGTTCCGGAGCCCGGTACATCTTTTTTATGATATTTAAAGGATTACTATGAATCTTGGTGAAAAACAAAGTTCGTTTGACGTGATTCGGACATCCGATTGAGAAATTATGAACTTTAAGAGTTCTTGTTGAAAACAATGAGTTTTGAGGTTTAATTTATAGATTTACATGTTATTTCCGTGATTTTATCGCACGAGCAAGGCAGTATGATGTTTTTAGACTTGCGTGCATAATTTGTTTAGAGCCCCGAGGGCTCGGCTGATTTTCGAGTAGGTTTCAGAGCGTTAAAAGTGAAAGAAAACACTGATGGTGCACCAGTTCTGGTGTGCCTGCACCTACGAGCCTAGGGCCGCAGGTGCGAGACCGCATGAGCGCTCACCTGGTCTGCATGTGCGGCCACCTCGCAGATGCGAACACCTTCTCCGCAGGTGTGGTCAGACCTCCGTAGGTGCGACCCCCAGATACCTAAGCCATTTCTGCATGTGTGATCCTTTTCCCGTACCTGCGGGCCCGCAGATGCGACCCAAGCACTGCAGGTGTGAAGGTCGACTGTCCAGCCCTATAAAACCCAATTGTAAAACTGGCAGAACCCTTTCTTCTCCAAATTTTTGAAGTTCCAACATTAAAAATGATTTTCCTTCAGCTATCTTCATCCCTAATTCAAAGGTAATCAATTCCAAATCTTGTTCTTTCAATTCCTTATTATTTTGCATCATTTTAAAGCATAAACAAAGAATTTTCATGGTTAATATTGAGGGTTTGGGTAGAATTAGGGAGTTCTGTAAAAATTAAATTTTTATATCAAATTAATGTCGGATTTCAAAACTAATAGCATATTTGGGTTCGTGGGTGAATGGGTAAACGTAATTTGGTCCGAACCCCGAGTTTAGACCAAGCGGGCCCGGGGTCGGGTTTTTACTTCTTTTTAGAAAACTTAGGAAAAATTATATTTTTCAATATTGTTGTGGCTGTTTGGAAAGAGTATTGGTTGTTTGAGATGGTTCCCTTGTGATATAAATATGGCTGAGAGGTTTGGTATTATTTTTATGGAATAAATGCATATATTTTTATTTTCTTGTTGGTTTCATGGTCGAGAGGTTATTGATAAAGTCATGAGAAAAATGTGGTTTATTATTTATAATTGTTGAAACAAAAGTATTGTGAAAGGCTTGGCCTGATTTGTGAAATTTTGGATAAATTGACATGATATGTCTAGCGGGAGCGGGTTGCACGCCGCAACAAGGAGTAATAAGGGAGGACATGTAGGATCGGATTGCACACCACAACAGGAGTAATAAGGGAGATATTTTAGGGAGGAGAAATAAAGGAGGACAGGTGGGAGCGGGTTGCACGCCGCAACAAGAAGTGATAAGGGGGGATATTTATATTTATATTTTACTGTTTTTTTTAGATAAAAAAATAAAAGTTTGAATAGCTGAAATGGCTATTTTACTACTACTATTTAAATATTTTTGTAATATTTTATTTAAAGTTAAAGTTTGTAATTTTGAAGAGTTATTTGATGATTGGTTATAGCTGAGTTATTTTATTTTGTTGCAGCCTTTATTTATCCATTTGTTTAAATTTCTTTCTGCCTTTATTATTTATTGTTGTTATCGGTTATATTGTCGAAGCTCGACTTAGCCTCGTCACTACTTCGCCGAGGTTACGCTCGGCACTTACTCAGTACATCGGGTCGGTTGTACTGATACTACACTATGTGCTCTTTTTGCACAGATCCAGGTACCATTCAGCAGTAGAGGATTCTAGGACGACCACCCGATTTTGTTTGGAGACACGAGGTACATCTGTCGGTGTTCGCAGATATCTGAGAGTCTTCTCCTATATTTACATACACTCTTTTATATCATTCAGAACAGTTACACTATTTCTTTCAGACATTATTTGTAATATTCTTTAGTCATTTTTGGATTGTGAATCCAGACCCTGGGTAGTCTTAGAGTTGTTATTATAATTAGTTCGTGGTTCGTTTCATTTAATTGGTCATTGTTATTATTTTATTCTATGGTTGTTGGGAATTTATTTAATTAAGATCATTTAAATTAGATTATTTATGCTGAAGCAATTAATTTAGGAAAATTAGCTAATCGACTTCTAACATCGGCTTGCCTAGCAAGTGTGGTGTTAGGATCCATCACGATCACTAAGGTTAGGAATTTGGGTCGTGACAAGTTGGTATCAGAGCACTAGGTTTACTTAGGTCCCACAATCCACGAACAAGCTTAGTAGAGTCTGAAGGATCGGTACAGAGACTTCTGTACTTATCTCTCAGACGCTATTCAGTTAAGAAACAACTCCATTTTTATTTCTATTTTATCATGCGAATTCTTGTACCTCAAATACTGATTTGGATTCTTCTATTCTCTCGCAGATGGCGAGAACACGTGCTTCATCTTCTGCTGACCAGAATTCCGGACCACCAGCAGCAGCAGCTCCTACTAGGGGCAGTGTCTGAGGTCACGCCAGAGGCCGAGGAAGGGGCAGGACTCAGCCCATTGCTCAGGCAGAAGCCACAATTGCAGAACCCCATATTGAGATTAATGAGGGGGTTCCGACTCAGACTGTCCCAGCGGGACCATCTCAAGTTCCCGAGGGGTTTATTGCTACCCCAGTTCTTTAGGATGCTTTGCTCCGTTTAGTGGGCCTTATGGAGAGTGTGGCCTAGACTAGCACCTTTCCTGTTGCACCAGCCGTATCTCGGGCTGGAGGAGGGGTCCCATACTCCAGTTCAGACTACTCCTCAGGTTCAGACTCCAGTGATCAATACCGTTGGGGTAATTCAGCTAGTTGCTGCAGTGACGCTCGCTAATGGAGCAACCATGTCATCAGATGCTTTGTGGGGACTTGACAAGTTCATTAAGTTATTTATTGTCCATTTCAGTAGTGCTACTTCAGAGGATCCACATGAATATATGAATAGTTTTCATGAGGTGTTGCGTAATATGGGTATTTTGGAGACCAATGGGGTCGATTTTGCAGCTTTTCAGATTACTCGTTCCGCCAAGAAATGGTGGAGAGATTATTTTATGACTAGGCCAGCGAGATCACCAGCTCTGACTTGGGATCAATTTTCCTATATCTTGTTGGAGAAGTTCTTACCTGTCACTACACGAGAGGATAAGCGTCGTCAGTTTGAGCGACTACAGCAGGGTAACATGACTGTGACTCAGTATGAGACTCATTTTGTGGATCTGGCTAGACATGCTATGCTTATATTTCCCACAGAGAGGGAGAGGGTCAGACGGTTTATTGATGGCCTTTCTCAGCCCATCAGGTTGCAGATGGCCATGGAGACAGGATCCGAGATTTCTCTTCAGGATGCAGCTAATATAGCTAGGAGGGTTGAGTCAGCTCTTGGGATGGGAGGTCAGGAGTTAGACAAGAGACCTCGCCTTTCCGGTGTTTTCAGTGGTGCCTCATATGGAGGTGGGACTTCATTTAGCAGAGGTCATTCATCCAGGCTATTCCATTCAGCGCTACAGGTTTCACATGGTACTTTAGGGGGTCGTGGTTCTTACGAACCTCCTTCTGCTAAGCTAGTCTACAGTGCTCCTTCAGCTCCTATTAGAGCACCTCCTCTGCAATGTTATTATCGTGGTCAGCCAGTTCGTCAGGGTCAGTCCTCATATCAGGAGGGATGTTTTGAGCGTGGTGAATATGGGCATGTTCGAAGGGTTTGTCCGAAATTTCTGGGTAATCAGCATTAGTACCAGGGTTCTCGTGCCATAGTTCTGGCACCAGCTGCAATACCACCTGCCCAGCCAGCAAGGGGTAGGGTTCAGGTAGTCAGAGGTAGAGGCCAGAATATTAGAGGTGGAGGACAGATAGCTAGAGGTGGAGGTCAGCCTGCTAGAGATAGAGGTCCTCCCAGAGGTGTGGTTCAGGGTGGTGAGGCTCCGCCCCGACTATATGCTTTTCCAGCTAGGCCTGAGGCAGAATCCTCTGACGCTGTTATTACAGGTATCATCTCAGTTTGTGATAGAGCTGCTTCCGTTTTGTTTGATCCGGGGTCTACTTATTCGTATGTTTCCTCCTATTTTGCCTCGTATTTGAATGTGTCTTGTGATCCCTTGAGTGTTCCTGTTTATGTGTCTGCACCGGTGGGGGATGTTATTGTAGTAGATCAAGTGTATCGTTCATGTGTGGTAGTCATTAAAGGTATGGAAACTAGTGTTGATCTTTTACTCCTAGACATGGTTGACTTTAATATTATATTGTGCATGAATTGGTTGTCGTCCTATTATGCCATTTTAGACTGTCATGCCAAAATAGTTACTCTAGCTTTACCGGGGTTGCCTCGATTAGAATGGAAAGGGACTCCTAGTCCTTCTCCCAGCCGGGTAATTTCATATGCCAAGGCTCGTCGCATGGTGGAGAAAGGGTGTTTGGCTTATTTGGCTCATATTCGTGATTCCGATGCTGAGGTATCTTCTATAGAGTCAGTTCCTATTGTGCGTGAATTTCCTGATGTATTTCCTGCAGACCTATCGGGTATGCCGCCCGGAAGGGATATTGATTTCTGTATTGATGTGGCTCCGGGCACTTAGCCCATTTCCATTCCTCCATATCGGATGGCCCCACCAGAACTGAAAGAGTTAAAAGAACAATTACAAGATTTGCTAGATAAGGGTTTCATAAGACCCAGTGTCTCGCCTTGGGGTGCACCAATTTTGTTCGTAAAGAAGAAATATGGGTCAATGAGAATGTGCATAGACTACAGGCAGCTGAAGAAAGTTACTATCAAGAATAAATATCCATTGCCGAGGATTGATGACCTATTTGATCAGCTTCAGGGTGCTAGAGTGTTTTCAAAAATTGATTTGAGTTCAGGCTACCATCAACTGAAGATTAGGGCGTCCGATATCCCTAAGACAGCCTTTCGTACGAGGTATGGGCACTATGACTTCTTGGTTATGTCTTTTGGGCTGACTAATTCCCTAGCGGCCTTTTTGGACTTAATAAATCGGGTTTTCAAGACACATCTGGAATCTTTTGTGATCGTGTTCATTGATGACATTCTTATATACTCCCGCAGTCGGAAAGAGCATGAGCAGCATCTCCGTATAGCACTCCGGACTTTGAGAGATAATCAGTTGTATGCTAAGTTTTCTAAATGTGAGTTCTGGTTAGATTCTGTAGCCTTTTTGGGTCATATTGTATCAGCTGAGGGTATTAAGGTTGATCCTAAGAAGATAGAGGCAGTCAAGAACTGGCCTAGACCATCAACAGTCACGAAGATTAGGAGTTTCTTGGGTTTGGTCGGTTACTACCGTCGTTTTGTGGAGGGGTTTTCATCCATAACACCCCCAATGATTAAATTGACTCGGAAATGTGCCCCATTTACATGGTTAGATGAGTGCGAGGCGAGATTTCAGAAGCTCATGACAGTCTTGACTTCAGCACCGGTGTTGGTGTTACCATCAGATTTGGGTTCTTTCATGGGTATTGTGATGCTTCTCGAGTTAGCCTTGGAGCAGTGTTGATGCAGGATGGCAGGGTGATTGTGTATGCATCTCGTCAGTTGAAAGTCCATGAGAATAATTACCCTGTTCATGATTTAGAGTTGGCAGCTATTGTGCATGCTTTGAAAATTTGGAGGCATTATCTTTATGGCGTGTCGTATGAGATTTTTACTGACCATTGCAGCCTCCAGTACTTACTTAAGAAGAAAGATCTAAATTTGAGGCAACGTAGGTGGTTAGAGTTGTTAAAATATTATGATGTCACTATATTGTATCACCCGGGGAAGGCCAATGTGGTGGCTGATGCATTGACTAGAAAGGCGGTGAGTATGGGCAGTCTTGCGTATATCCCAGTTGGCAATAGACCATTGTCTTCAGATATTCAGACTTTGGCTAATCAGTTCGTGAGATTGGATATTTCTCCCAGCAGTTTCCTAGCTTATACTATCGCTCGGTTTTCTCTAATTGATCGTATCCGAGAGCGGGAGGATGATGACCCACATTTGGCGGTCCTTAGAGACACAGTTCAGCACGGCGATGCCAAACAGGTTACAGTTAGAGATGATGGCGTTTTGAGGATGCAGGGTAGGTTGTGTGTGTCTAGTGTTGATGGCCTCTGTAAATTGATCCTTGAGGAGGCTCACATCTCCAAGTATTCTATTCACCCAGGTGCAGCAAAAATGTACCAAGATTTGAAACAACATTATTGGTGGAGAAAGATGATAAAGGACATAGCGGCTTATGTGGATCGTTTCTTAAATTGTCAGCAGGTAAAATATGAGCATCAGAGACCTGGTGGTTTGCTTCAGTAGATAGAGATTCATGAGTTGAAGTGGGAGCGTATCATTATGGACTTTGTTGTTAGGCTCCCACGGGCTCAGAGGAAATTTGATGCGGTTTGGGTTATCGTGGACAGGCTGACTAAGTCCGCAGACTTCATTCCTATGGCTAGTATTTATACTTCAGAGCGGTAGGCTGAGTTGTATATTCCGGAGATTGTTCGCCTTCATGGGGTTCCTGTTTCTATAATTTTTTATCGGGGTACGCAGTTTACTTCGCATTTTTGGAGGGCAATTAAGCGTGAGCTAGGTACCCGAGTGGATTTGAGTACAACATTTCACCCTCAGACTGACGGGCAGTCCGAGCGTACCATTCAGATATTGGAGAACATGCTCCGCGCTTGTGTGATTGATTTTGGAGGTTCATGGGATCAGTTATTGCCGTTATCGGAGTATGCTTATGATAATAGTTATCAGTCGAGCATTCAGATGGCTCCTTATGAGGCGTTATATGGTAGATGGTGCAGATCACCAGTTGGATGGTTCGAGCCAGGAGAGGCTCGGTTGTTGGGTACCGACTTAGTTCAGGAGGCCTTAGACAAGGTCAAGATTATTCAGGAGAGACTTCGTGCAGCTCAGTCTAGGCAAAAGAGTTATGCCGATCGTAAGGTTCGTGATGTAGAATTCATGGTTGGAGAGAGGGTATTGCTTCGTGTATCGCTCATGAAGGGTGTTATGAGGTTTTGGAAGAAGGGAAAGTTGAGCCCTAGGTATATCAGGTCGTTTGAGATTCTTGATAAGGTGGGAGAGGTAGCTTACATACTTGCATTGCCTCCAGGGTTATCCTCAGTTCATCCGGTATTCCATGTGTCTATGCTCCGAAAATATCATGGTGACCCGTCCCACGTGTTAGATTTCATCTCTGCCCAGTTGGACAAAGACTTGACTTATGAGGAGGACCCGATAGCTATTTTAGACCGGCAGGTTCGCCAATTGAGATCTAAGAGTTTTCCTTATGTTCGAGTGCAGTGGAGAGGCTAGCCCGTTGAGGCAGCTACTTGGGAGTCCGATTCGGACATGAAGAGTAAATACCCACAGTTATTCGCCACTTCAGGTAATTTTCTATGTCCGTTCGAGGAGGAACGTGTGTTTTAGAGGTGGAGATTGTGATGACCCAAAGGGTCATTTTATAAAATTAGACTCCTTTCCATGCTTAATAGCCATAAAAAGACTAAAATTAAATACCTCGATTTGCGTGCGCAGTCCGAGCGTGAAACCGCAAAGCTTTTATGTGAAAATATGAGAAATAGTGATTTTTAGAATTTGAATTCAATAAAAGTTGACTTTGGTCAACATTTTGAGTAAACGGACCCGGATCTATATTCCGACGATCCCGGGAGGTCCGTAGTAAAATATGGGACTCAGGCGCATGCCCGGAAATGAATTCCGAGGTCCCAAGCCTTAGAAATCAATTTTTGAAAGAAATTTTTTTGCTGAAATGTTAATGAATTAAAGAAAAGAAATAATGCTAAAAATCTTTGGTATCGGGTCCGTATTTTGGATCCGGAGCCCGGTACAGCTTTGCTATGATATTTAAAGGTTAACTGTGAAATTTGGTGGAAAACGGAGTTCGTTTGACGTGATTCGGACATTCAGTTGAGAAATTATGAACTTTAAGAGTTCTTGTTGAAAACGATGAGTTTCGAGGTTTGATTTATATATTTACATGTTATTTCAGTGATTTATCGCACGACCAAGTCCGTATGATGTTTTTAGACTTGCGTGCATAATTTGTTTAGAGCCCCGAGGGCTCGGGTGAGTTTCGAGTAGGTTTCGGAGTGTTAAAAGTGAGAAAAAAACACTGCTGGTGCACCAGTTGTGGTGTGCCCACACCTGCGAGCCTAGGGCCGCAGGTGCGAGACCGCAGGAGCGCTCACCTGGTCCGCAGGTGCGGCCACCTCGCAGATGCGAACACCTTCTCCGCAGGTGCGATCCCGCATGAGCGGTCAGACCTCCGCAGGTGCGACCCCCAAATACATAAGCCATTTTCGTAGGTGCGATCCTTTTTCCGTACCTGCGGGTCCGCAGATGCGACCCAAGCACCATAGGTGCAAAGGTCGACTGCCCAGCCCTATAAAATCCAATTTTAAAACGGGCAAAACCCTTTCTTCTCCAAATTTTCAAAGTTCCAGCCCTAAAACGATTTTCTTCAGCAATCTTCATCTCCAATTCATAGGTAGTCAATTCCAAACCTTGTTCTTTCAATTCCTTATTATTTTGCATCACTTTTAAAGCAAAAACAATGAATTTTCATGGTAAAAATTGAGGGTTTGGGTAGAATTTGGGAGTTTTGTAAAAATCAATTTTTGATATCAAATTAATGTCGGATTTCAAAACGGATAGCATATTTGGGTTCGTGGGTGAATGGGTAAACGTAATTTGGTCCAAACCCCGAGTTTAGGCCAAGCGGATCCGGGGTCGGGTTTTCACTTTTTTTTGAGAAAACTTAGGAAAAATTATATTTTTCAATAAAGTTAGTTCCTTTAGAATTAGTTAATGATATTAAGTTAATTTTGATTAGATTCGAGCAAGTTAGAGGTGAATTCAAAAGGAAAAACAATAATTGAGCAGTGAGTGGCCTGCGGGGTTGAGGGAAGTGTTTGGCCTAACTTTAGCTTGAGGGAATATGACTCCCCACTTGTTTGCTACGTGAATTGCATGGGTGTGGTGTATAGGTGTGATAACGAGTATCTATGCACCACCCAAATTGTTTGTTAAACATGATCCACTTTCCCGATTCCCACTTATTTGATTATTGTCTTAACTGTTACATGTTCATTGTTGTTTCTATGACTATTTGGCCTTGTCCAATTGTTGTTAGTTATTGTTGTGATTGTTTGGAAAGAGTATTGGTTGCTTGAGCTGGTTCCCTCGTGATATAAATATGGCTGAGAGGTTTGGTATTGTTTTTATGGAATAAATGCATATATTTTTATTTTTTTGTTGGTTTCATGGTCGAGAGGTTATTGATGAAGTCATGAGGAAAATGTTGTTTATTATTTATAATTGTAGAAACAAAAGTATTGTGAAAGGCTTGGCCTGATTTGTGAAATTTTGGATAATTGATATGATATGTCTGGTGGGAGTGGGTTGCACGCCGCAACAAGGAGTAATAAGGGAGGACATGTGGGATCGGGTTGCACGCTACAACATGAGTAATAAGGGAGATATTTTAGGGAGGAGCCATAAAGGAGGACAGGTGGGAGCGGGTTGCACGCCGCAACAATGAGTGATAAGGGAGGATATTTATATTTATATTTTACTGATTTTTTTTTTTTAGAAAAAAAAAAGTTTGAATAGTTGAAATGGCTATTTTACTACTACTATTTAAATATTTTTATACTATTTTATTTAAAGTTAAAGTTTGGTATTTTGAAGAGTTATTTGAGGATTGGTTATAGCTGAGTTATTTTATTTTATTGCAGCCTTTATTTATCCATTTGGTTAAATTTCTTTTTGCCTTTATTATTTATTGTTGTTATCGATTATATTGTCGAAGCCCGACTTAGCCTCGTCACTACTTCGTCGAGGTTAGACTCGGCACTTACTCAGTACATGGGGTCGGTTGTACTGATACTACACGATGTGCTCTTTTTGAACAGATCCGGGTATTATTCAACAGTAGAGGATTCTAGGACGACCACCCGATTTTGTTTGGAGACACGAGGTACATCTGCCGGCATTCGCAGATATCCAAGAGTCTTCTCCTATATTTACATACACTATTTTAAACTGTTACATTATTTCTTTCAGGCATTATTTGTAGTATTCTTTAGTCGTTTGTGGATTGTGACATCAGACCCTGGGGTAGTCTTAGAGTTGTTATTTTAATTAGTCCGTGGTTCGTTTTATTTATTTGGTCATTATTATTATTTTATTCTATGGCTTTTGGAATTTAATTTAATTACGATCATTTAAATTAGATTATTTATGCTGAAGTAAGTAATTAAGGAAAATTAGTTAATCGACTTCTAACATTGGTTTGCCTAGAAAGTGTGGTGTTAGGCGCCATCACGATCACTAAGGTTTGTAATTTGGGTCGTGACACTCCTGCTGTCTGAACCTGGTCCAAAGCGACCTCCCTGCTGATAACTTTGCCCTGATGGTGGCGCACTGGCTAAGGACTGAGCATAGGACTGGGATGGTTCTTGTGACCCTCTCCCAAGGTCTGATCTCACACCTCCAACTGAACTCCTAGGGTTGCCCGCTGACCGGGCCCTACTACTACTCTCTCTCTCCATTCTTATCTTCAATTTCCGAGACTCCGTATCCTGGGCGAATCCCACAATCTTCCCATAGTTCATATCTGAGTGCAAAGCAGCTGTAGCAGCCTCATTGATAACCAAGGGACCAAGGTCCTGAACAAACAGACGAACTCTGGCTTCCAAAGTCGGCATCATGTGGATAGCATACTTGGACAAGTGCACAAACTCCATATGATACTCCCACACACTCATGTTTCCCTGCTTAAGGACCTCAAACTCTGCAGCACGGGCTGCCATAATCTCGGCAGGCAAGAAATGATCCATGAAAGCATCTACAAACTCGACCCAGCTCACCGGAGGGCTCCCCTCTCCACGGGAACTCTCCCACATCTCGAACCATGAATATTCCGCTCCCTTCAGATTATAGGAAGCTAAATCAACTCCCTCTGTCTCTATAGCCTTCATAACCCGGAGAGTCTTGTACATTTCATCTATAAAATCCTGATGATCGGCCTCTGGGTCGGTGCCTGTGAACTCTGGAGGGGATAACCACAGAAACCGGTTGACTCTGAAACCCGAAGAATCCGCTTGCTCACTAGAGGAAGAAGGGGAAGCATGTGATCTTTGGGCCTGGGAGGCCACTAGTTGAGTCATCATCTGAATAGCTCCCCTGAGGTCCCCATCAAAAATACCGGGACCTGAAGCTGGGACTGAGGAAGAATCAGGAACATCAGCGGGAGGGACTGTGGCACTCTCCGCTGGAGCAGGAATTGGAACGGTTTGTCCTAGAATGGAAGGGTCGGGCAGATTCAGGGTCAGGGAATCATTCTCACCAGCACCGTCAGATAAGGAATTTATGGTCACACTTGGGGTGGCATTGGTCTCTAGGCCGAGTTGAGCTCTCTTCTTGGGTGCCATTTACTGAATATTAGGTCAATGCAAGGGTTAGATAAGGATATTCTCACCTTCCACTTCATCGCACGATACAGAGTAACAATGAAAGGGTATTTTCCTAAATGTACATGCAGCCCCCTAATTATAGATGTGATCGACAACACACCGATAAGAAGGGCTCTACTAGACACGGCTCCAAGACATCCTAGGACACTTTTAAAACCTTATGATCTGATACCAAGTTTGTCACGCCCCAAAACCGAGGGACGAGACCGGCGCCTAACCGGATGAACCCAGTCAAGCGGACCTGGATTGCCTTTCCTACCTAACGCATTACCCCGTGTTCATAATATATATTGTTCCATATGAATTAGCCAATTTAGATTCAAAGTACGATTTACAACATAACTTCATTTTCCTCTTTTAACTCTCAACAATTGATGATCCAAAACATACAAGTTACATACAACATTTCCGATGCAATCCACAATTATGAGTGAGTACAACTATGATGTGCCGGAGAATTTCGGCACATTTAATATCAAATTACTTGGATTTTGGCTTGTTTTAAAGGCATTTTTCTTCTATGCTTATGAAATTTTGATGTTATGCAGTGCATGAGGCTTGAGGATTCAAAGACATGGAAAAGAGATCAAAAAGCTGAAAAAAGATAAGAAAAAGACAAAATGCGATCACATAATTGACAACGCAGATCACATATCCAACTTGTGGACCGCATACTGCTCAGGTCCATCGCAAATCTCAACAGATAATTTGGCCAAACCAATTGAAAGAAATGCGGTCCATTATGTGATCGCATAACTGCTTTGCGGACCGCATAATGGATCGCATAACTCCCTATAGAAGATGTTGAGCCTGAAATGCGATGCAGTTATGCGGTCGCATATCACCAATGCGGACCGCATGATACAAATGCGGCGAGCACCTGAAAACTAGGGTTTGAAGTATGCGACGGGCTTGTGAAGAATGCGATCCGCATTCCTGTTATGAGACAGGAATGCGGTCGCAGAGCTGACCTGGAAGGGCAATTTTATCTGTTTTTTCACCCTGAGTTTTAGCCCACTATAAATAGATTTATTGGGGTTTTGTGGGTCATCCTTGTATGGTTTTAGAGCTACAACATACACTTTGAATATTCCTCTCTTTTGGAAGCTTTAGAAGTGAAGATTCCTCCATTTTTGTAAGCTTTATGACATTAAATACTCTCATCTTTTTGTCTTTAATCATGAGTAGCTAGTCTTAAATACTAAGGTTGTGGACCCTAAATGGGTGTTATGTTATTGGGTATTTAACATTGAATATATATATAATGGTTGGTTGATATTTATTTACTTCTCATTCTTCATTTATTGTTGGTGGTGGCAAACATTAACAAGTGCCATTAATTCTTTCTTAGCTTGGAAAAGTGAGTTAGGATTGGTAGGAGAAAATATCAAAGACTCAAGGCTTTAAACCTTCTTTAATAGAATCGCTTAGGAATAAGTGGGTTTTATTTGGCATTAATTGATTACTCTTCATTGCAACTCTTTTATATTTGGGAAAATCATAAAGAGGAAATACTACCCAACTATTGAAAAATATTGGGTAGTCATTTAGAAATCATTTGCATATCTTAAGGACCTTCCATCAGAAATATATCATATTAATACTCCTTAGAATTACATTTCATTGAAGGGGACATAACCTTAGTTTAGTTGATCATATTAATTACAACTTTAAATTAATCATACTTGTCACTATTGCAATTAAATTATTACAAAATCAATTCCCATATTTTTGTCACCAAAGTAATCTTTTCACGCCTATTACCTGTGGGGATTCCACCCCAACCTTGTTGGGTTATTATATTTGACTTTGACCGCTTTACACTATTTTTAGGGTGTAATTTGAGCGTATCAAACTACCGCCCAAAATATACATATATACAATCCACACAGTATCTACGGAGCCTCTAAGAGTAATAGGAGTTTTACATAAACTTGCCGGCAACAAGGCCCCGACTATACCTTTTTCAACATAAGGAAAAGAGGATGATATAGTCCACACACGGCCCCGAGAGGAAATGGGGCTCACCAGAACTGCTGAAAAGATGAAGATGAGACACCACTAACGGCGGGCTGAGCTACCTGCTATGGAACCACCTACATGCATATAAAAGATGCCGCACCCCCAGCAAAAGGGAATTAGTACCGTTGAATAGTACTAGCATGTATGAACAAACTTTACTCTAAGTAAAATCAAACAATACACAGATAGCAGACAGTTAAAGGAACCAACAAATAGTTCACAGAGATACAGAAATAAACACAATTGAGAGTTTCACATATTCTTATTTCAACACAATCATATTCCACCCTTATTCCTTCTCAACAATCCACCCTTATTACTTTTTGTTGCGGCGTGCAACCCGATCCCACCGGACAATCACATTTCAGCCTTATTACATTCTGTTGCGACGCGCAACCCGATCCCACCGTACCATCACATTCCACCCTTATTACTCCTCACATATCACCCTTATTTCTCCTGTTGCGATGCGCAACCCGATCCCACCGTACCATCACATTTCATAGCAACAATAACAGCCCACAATTAATTCACAAGGCTTCATATCATCAAGAGTACAATTTCATAACAACCAAACAATCATGTGTTCACAATAGTCTTTATCAAGCATTAATTAAATCATAAAGAGTTTCATCAACAAGAATATAAATTCATTACAACCAACAATCCGTATGAAATCAAGCCACAATAATCCTTGCCACACAATGAGTCATATACGATATTTCTATAGTCATTTAGTTCAATTAAATCAATTCACAACTCCTTTTCATCACTTGCTACTCAACCCTTAACACTTAGATACATTCACACATTTGGGTCCTTGACCATTCTTTCATACCAACATGTTCAAGCATTTAACGAACCTTGCACATGATAGAGTAATCACAAAGAAATCACCTTTCACAATTTCAATTAGCATGGTAATCGACTAAGAAAAATCAGAGAATGAAATCTTACGCCTCAACATAGCCAGAAATAAATTTCATACATAGTCAGTAAGAAACTCATACTAAATGCTCGGACACCAACAAGGTGACTCTACGAAGATTAAAGTTAGCCATACATACCTCGAGTCGAAATTCCCTTTTAATATCTATCACAATTTCACCGAACCATCTAGCACCGTCAATCTAGTCCACAATGTGACATATTTCACTTAGAATTAGGAACCATGAACATAACTCGAACTCATTTAGGCATTTTATCGAACGCTATGTGACCCCTTAGATTACTAACCCCCTTTTTGTGAATAATTACTTAAACTCGTTTCCCTTTACTAGATTATGGAGTTTAACCCACATGCATGCAAGGTATCGGCTTTTATTTTCAAGAATCAACTTATGTGTTCTACCCCTTTTTAGCTAAAACCTGATAATTAAAAGGAAATGGGGTGGGGAATTACCTCTTAGAGTGAAGAAGATGAAGATTACTCGATAATTTCCGGGCCTGAGTAGAGATGATGGACCTATTTGATGAAGAATAAGACTTTCTCTCACTAAACCCACTCTCCCTTCTCTCTATTTTTGTTCAGATAGATGTTAAAAACGAAGGGGAGGGGTGTGTTATTAAACTGGGGGTCGGGTGTAAAATTAGAAATTAAAAGAGCCCCAAAGCAGGAAATGCGGTCAAGAATGCGATCGCTATCCTGCTATGCGGTCCGCATTCTTGTCGCATAGTTGGCCCTCAAATGGGCCAAAAGGGGAACCAGACTGCCCTGCTATGCGACCATTATGCGGTATGCATACATGTTATGCGATTGCATAGGCTGGAAGACATGCCACTGACGACGCCGCTATCATTCCTGGATACTAAATCCTCGTGCTTCTAGCCTTCTATCCAAAGTATGGACTATTCACAACCTTCTGCATTTGAGTATCTGATACGCTGTTCACCTTTACCTTACTTACCTTATCTTGCATCACATCTTGTATCTCTTTCATGACCTTCCTTCCACATAGGTATAATTCACATCCATAACTTGAAGCTTTATTATAATACTTGCACCTCTAGTGTATACATAATCCGGTGAGAGCTTCATACAGACTTCTTATAAGGTTGGTATTCTTTTGAAACCCTTATAAAATATGGCTATTGTACTATCTTTCTCTTGTACCTCTGATATTTAAGAGTGATCCTGCAATGTTCTCAATCATGAAGTCTATAATTTTCTAGGTCCAACAATCAGACCCCTGATTTACTTAGTTGGTGTAACTCTTTAGTTTCCCCTTCCCTCTGATCAACCTTTATGTAGGCTTAATCTATCTCTCGATCTGCAGCTCATGGCGTTAGTTATTACTTTAGCCTTTCATGGATGCTATGGAATATCTGTCATACCATCATCGAACAATTCAATCCTTTCTCTATAACCTGGACTCATATATTTCTTTTAACTTATGCAAGAGTCTTATACGGCTGTATAATTGTCAACATATATGTTGCATAATACCCCGAAATCTTAGGTGATTCATAGTGTAATTGCATGTGGATCATTGATCGAATAATTCCTTTCATTCCTTCATAACTTTCTTTAAATTCAAGCAATTGCTTTTCCTGGTCGTTCTGCCACTTATTGCACGAATACTTGGTTTATCTTAGTGCCGCCACATATTGGCCACGATAGGTGCCACTTTCTTATGGGTGCATACAATGTTGTTGTGAGTCTGTTGTTACAAGACCATTCCCTCTTTAGGTTACTATGCTTAGGTTGAACCCTTTTTCCTTATTTCCTCAGCTAGGCTTTCGTTGTTGTACTTAGGGAAGACCTCTGACTCTTGTAAAGCTGCGAGCTTATCACATCGTATACCTAATAAATTTTTTTATGTTCTTCTTCGCCTATAATTATCTGTAGTTACTTACCTCCACGCCCTTGAGCTTGTAGGGTTGCTTCTGAACTGATATTTTGACTGTCTTCTCAGTGGCACTCTATTTTATTCCCATAATACTCATACGGTATCTTTAACTACCCCAACTCCTATCTGAATATTTCTCAAGTATTACAATGACATTAATGCGAGGCTGAATTCACTATATTGTGTTTTACTATGTTTATCTTGCACGATCTGCTGACTCATCCTTAACCTCTTGTTTAGCCATAACTACGCTCTACCCGAATAAATTACTAACTACTCGTTGGCCCATTCTCATATCAATATTTCACGTAATCTTTCTTGGGTTATTTCCTTTGTCTTAACTTACATCTCACACTGGCTCCTTATCTATCAATAACATCTCGGGCAAGGTGATGTGCCAGAGAATTTCAGCACATTTAATACCAATTGCTTAGATTTTAGCTCGTTTCAAATGCAATTGTCTGTTATACTTACTTATTTTTGATGTTTTGCAGTGAATAAGGCTTGAGGACCCAAAAACATGGAAATGAAATCAAAAGGCCACAAAAGAGCAAGAAAAAGACAAAATGTGATCGCAAACAGAACATGCGGACCGCATAATGCTCAAGGATACCGCAAACCGCAACAGATATTTTGGGCCAACCCAAGCGAAGGAAATGCGGTCCATTATGCGACCGCATAACAAGTTTGCGGGCCGCATAATGGATCGCAAACCTCAAGTGAAATTGCTGAGTTCAAGCATGCGATGGAAAGATATGGTCGCATACCAACAATGTGGACCGCATAATCAACATGCGACGACTACCTGGAAACTAGGGTTGTGAAGATGCGGTGGATTTGAATAGAATGCGAACTGCATGTCTGTTATGCGACAGATATGCGATCGCATAATTGACCTGGAAGGGTATTTTCGGCCCCGATTGTTAGCCCACTATAAATAGATTTATTAGGGTTTTGTGGGGGCATCTTGTCTAAAAAAGGAGCTACATTCCAAGGTTTTAATATTCCCATCTTTTGGAAGTTTGAGAGTGAAGAAT